>JACEGR010003822.1:0-97640 GCA_014170235.1 Listronotus bonariensis | reverse complement strand
TGAGACACCTAACCAAATTTTAGACAGGTAATGACAGATATAAATGTCACACTGAGAGTTGGGCGATATTTTGAAAAAAATAATTAATTGGAAAGAAGTGTCTTGTGGCACATCGATTTAAAGCTCCTGACGAGTACTTTATAACCCCAGAATATAAAGTTAATACCTTTACCTATTACAAAATGGCGGTACTTTACGCTAATTACGGTAAAATTACCTCATTTAGATGTCCTTATTTCCGAATCTAATCAAGTAAGATATACTTAATGTGGTAAGATTTATTTAATGGTAATATTGGTGATACTATACAGGGTAGGACAAAAAGTATACTTTTTTTAATGACGCACCCTGTATATTATATCACCATTAAGAAGATATCTAAAAGGCCATTTAAATCAGGTATTTAGGTAATTTTTAGTACTGGCCATTTTTTGAGAGGTAAAGGTTTTCATCTTATAGTCTGAGGTTATAAAGAACTTGTCAGGAGCTCTAAAATGATGTGCGGCTATATTCCATTTAATTTTTCTTTTTAAAATGGCGCCCAGCTGTCAGTTTGACATTTATATCTGTCATTTCTTGTCTAAAATTTGGTCCATGTTGTTTTTCTAAAGTCCTAAAGAAATTTGGTACCCACAGGTATCAAGAGACATTTTTGATGGACATATTTTTTCAGTGATGTTAGAGTGGGGTTTAAACTAAATATTTTGAAAAAATAATATTGCAGGCCTATGCTTTTTGTCGCATATAATTTATATTTAGTTTTAATAAATTTAATCTTTTGATTTTTTTCGTCTGATGCATAACTTCAGGCGTAAAAATTTATCTGTATGGTCATATTATGGCTATAAGACGATCATTGATAAAAGATGTCTTTTATTCTTTTGAAGAAAATCCTGTAAAAATGAAATCTATGGCAAATGAATTACTGCGAAAATAACACAGACGAATTTTTTGTCTACTCGACAATTATCGCTTGATTACAGCGATAATTGCATAGTAGTAAACGAAACTTGCACTGTCATGTTTTTAATTGTTGAATTTGACAACCATATCCTAACAACAGAAAAAAATGTTGAAAACAATGGCGCCATAACAATAGTACAGGGTGGTCCCTTTTCGCTGGCCTTGCAGAGTATAGCGAAACTAAAAGAGATAGAACAAATCTGATCGTACAATCTCTATTTCAACTTTTGAAACGAATTCAGTGGTTAAACTAAATCATGGCTAACTTGATTAGTTTTGGAGATACAAAGTGTTTTTCAAATTTTATCAATTTGACCAGGCACTTGTAACTCGCTTGATATTAAAAATGGAAAAGTTTTAGGGATTTTTACATCGAATTCAGTGGCGTAACTATATTTTTCATCAACTTTACACAATGTTGTTTTTTTATGGTACACCCTGTATGTTTTATTGCCAATAGAAAGCTCTCCTTAAAAGTCGTAAAAATACCACTTAATATATAATTGTCATATTTTTGGAAATATAGCCATTGTCAAGAAGTCTCTAATAATATGGCATTTTTTAAATAAAACACCCTGTATTTTGTATCACTATTAAAAAGACATTTTAGAGCTCTTTAAGAATTTACCACATTTTAAATTATTTTCTTTAACAGTTTCGCAAATGTAAGCTTCCATATCTACGATCGTGTATATACTATTTTTAGATTAAGATTTTAAGATTTTCCAAAACTTAAAGATTAAGATATAAAATGTAATATTTTGTTAGACCTTTTAGAAATATCTTTGCAACGGTAACATAATATACAGGATGTTTCTTTAAAAAAATCTTGATTATAGCAAACCTTTTAAATGATGATAAAATATTCAGAGTGTTCCATTAAAAAAACAACTTAGTATTATAAAATTGAAATTAAAAGTCAATGGTAAAAATATAGGCCACTGAATTCTATGTAAAAATCCCTAAAACTTTTCTATTTACATTTTTTTCCATCTCTTATATTCAAGCAATTTGAAAATCACTCTGTATCTTTAAAACGAATTAAGTTGGCCATTATTTTATTTTTTTTCAAAAATCAACCCGATATTGAGCAATCAGATTTGTTCTATCTCTTTTAGTTTTCGCTATACCCTGCAAGGCCATCGAAAAGGAATCACCCTGTATAATAAATACAGTGTATATTTTCGATCTAAATATTATGTGGTTTTCTGAATCATAATAATTTTAATGTGTTTAAAACAGTAAAATTTTAAATGCTTTATATAAAAATAAGGAAAGTGGATTTTTTTTGTAAAACCACTTGTCTTAGGCATCATTTAGCGTGTTTTTATATTTTAGGAAGTAAAAAATTGTATAAAATTTCAATTTCTAGCAATCACATCACACAAGGCAGAAAATATTTTGTGATTTTAGGTAGTGTTAATCATGAATTAAATATAAAGCTGTAAGAGTTAGTATTAGAAACTGCAAAATCGAAGTGTAAATAATAGATGTGATAATACATTGTGATTATAATTGTATATTATGTTATTGTTAGGACTGTTAGGAGACCTCTCTATTTTATTATTTTTTAGAGTTTATTTCGGATTTTTTTTTTTTTATCTTTGGACAAACCACGAAGGCTAAAAGCCTAAATACTAACGTACCGTGGGTGTCTTAAGCGAGGTAAGAGGGAGTTTGTTGACACGGGACTTAAATACTTGAAGATTTGGGGGGAAGGAAAGACCTCTGCGGGCAGCAGGTTCCACAATCTAGAAACTCTAGGGATAAAGAACGAACAAAGTGAGAAGTTCGGGGCCTGTCCAGTTGGACCGTATATGGATGCATACGCGCGGAACCACGAGTTTCTCTGTTGGGAACCGTGAGTGGTCACAGTAAAATAAAAATTATAAGTAAGTCACAGTAAAATAAAAATTATAAGTAAATTTTGTTGTATTATTTTAAAAAATAACAAATAAAAAAGGGTTATTTCTTGTCGGATCAGTAAGATACATGTGTGAATAAAAACTACCATGGAGATTTTGGAGACATAATTATTTAACATGAGATATACAGGGTGTTTCAACTCTTTTATACAGGAATAATCTTTACTCCTGTACAAGATACAAAAATAAACGTACAGGATTTTCATTTTTATTTGGCACCCACTTTTAACTATAACCATGAAGGGTAGAAAAATGTCTTTTTTAAAATTTTCATACTTTTTTATATATCATCTTTTAGGCATAACAGAAAAAGCAAATGAACATCAAAAACTTTAAAAAATTAAAGAGTTAAACTTGTTTAATTGGAACACCCTGTATAATATGACACCAGGTCTTTTAAGAAGCTTTACAAAATACCACATTTGATATATCTATCTTCAACAGTTTCGGAAATATGACCATTCAAATCTGAATAATATCAGATATTGGCGATTTCAAGGATCAATGAGACCTCTGGTGGTCAACTGCGCAACCTAAAAAACAGGTGATCGAACATGTATAACCAATGAAATGGATATAAATATACTATTTATTTACTTCGTTATGTTTAACACGCGTTTAGCCAATAGCTGTATGTGTTGCTATCATTTTTATCAAAAAGTCTTTCTTTTCACCTATATTAAAACATTTATTATTGCATCAGAAGAGCCATTAACATCGAAAATAAAAGACGTGTGTATATGTCTCCTCCGTGGTACAGTGGACAGAGCTTTGATCTTCGGAGCCAGAGGTCGACGATTCGATTCCCAGCGGGGAGACATATTTAGGTAGTAGTTATTTGAAAAATAACGGCCGTGGTAGCACTACCGCGTTGTCTAAAAGGTACTGTGAAATGCATAACTGCATGTTTCAATGCTTGGACAACGTTGACGGAACAGGGGGAACGATGGGTTAAACATCTAATAACCCGACACCCACGGTTATTTAGGCATATGCCTTCGTGGGATGTCAAAAAAACCAATAATATGGTTGGAATTCAAGATTTCTTCTCCTTCCACTGTGCACTTACTATCGGGAGTGCAATTGAGGTATGAAAATACTGAGCTTATTCACTAATCACCACTAACAAAAAAGACTGTTAAACCATCAAGGGCATTATTTAAACTAACAAATCGAGTTTTAACACACTTAATACGTATAAATATACAGGGTGTTCATTTAAAAACTTTCCACTCAAGTTATCTTCGAAACGAGACAGATTTGAGAAAATCGCCGAAACACGTCAAGATATTTGTGAACGTTTTTACAAAAATTGGACGGCGCCCCTTTAACCCCTTAACCACCAGGGCGACCACCCCAAAATTCTTAAATGAGAAGGTGGGTCGAGTGATTTTAAAGCTCCTGACGAGTACTTTATAACCCTAAAATATGAAGTCAATATCTTCACCTACTACAAAATGGCGGTACTTTAAAATTACCTAAATACCTGATTTGGATGGTCATATTTCCGAAACTAATAAAGTTAGATGTACCTAATGTGGTGTTTTCTTAAAGCTCTTTTAAAGGTCTTTTTAATGGTGATACTGGTAGTAATATACAGGGTAGAAGAAAAAGTACATATTTTTTTATTTAAGAACCCTGTATATTATTTTACCATTAAAAAGATCTTTAAATGAGCTTTAAGAAAATACCACATTAAGTACATCTAACTTTATTAGTTTCGAAATATGACCATCCAAATCAGGCATTTAGGTAATTTTTAAAGTACTGCCATTTTGTAATGGGTGAAGATATTGACTTCATATTCTAGGGTTATAAAGTACTCGTCAGGAGCTTTAAAATGATGTATCACTCGACCCGCCTTCTCATTTAAGAATTTTGGGGTGGTCGCCCTGGTGGTTAAGGGGTTAAAGGGGCGCCGTCCAATTTTATAAAAAACGTTCACCCTCAATAAATATCTTGACGTGTTTCGGCGATTTTCTCAAGTCTCGTTTCGAAGATAACTTGAGTGGAAAGTTTTCAAATGAACACCCTGTATACAAATTCACGGCTGTATTGAAATTTGAATAGTATTTTAAACCGTTTCAATACCCAAAATCCGTAACAGGATCAAAGCTAGCTACCTGCATATTACCTGCTTTTTTGATTTTGTTAATGTTTAGCAGGGCCCCAATTGGTAGTTAAAATCGCCAATAGGTAATTTCCATTACATCTACGGTCTTAGCTTTCTCGGCACTAATGTATCAAAATTTATTCTCATGGATTTTTTTGCGGAATCGTATAGAATGAAATAGTGACTACGACGATATATGACAACAGCTTGTATTTTGGTCAGACATTTTTAAACCGCAATTGTTTAAACATTTGATAAAAATTGCGTTAAATAAAATTTTATTTTATTTTTTGACTTCTTTTAAACCGAAAACCACTCTTTTATGGAGTTCTCGAACTTTTGTAACAATTGTAGAGTAGGCTATTTGACAATTTTAAATTCGGGGATATATTTTTTTATTTCTTAACAAAGTATATTTTTTTGTTTTTAATCTTCAAAAATCTTTGCACCTTTTCTGTAGAATATGATCTCCATATAAACAACACCCAGATCGGCCTGGTATATTCCAAGGTTACCACGACAACTACCTTAGCTGCGACACCTTAAAGCCTGATTTATAGTTTCAGTAACGTAAGCCGTAAAACTTAAGACTTAAGCGTTAAGACGTAAAAAGTAAGCAGTAATAACAGGTCAATTTATAGTTCCTTAATTTAAAGTATCTCTTTACGGTTTTTAGGTTATGAATATTGTTGTTGTCATTTTAAAAAATGTATTTTATAAAATATAATTTAGGTAAATAAAACTTAATGTAAAATGGCCCATAAATAACCAAAAATGTAAACATGACGCTGCCAATTATCGTCGAAAACGACCGATGTCAACCGAGCCGTAAGACTTAAGAAATGAAAATGAACCATTTCTTAATTCTTACGTCTTACGGCTTAATTCTTACTGCTTAAGTTTTTGGCACTATAAATTATCAGGTTACTTGTCACATGTTCATTTTTCTTACGGTTTAACGTTAAGTCTTAAGTCTTACGTTACTGAAACTATAAATCAGGCTTAAGACTATTGACCCACTGGCGTAGATAAGGGGGAATGGTGGTAATTACCCTCCCCCACCCAGGAAGGTTGAAACATTTTTAGGGGTTATCACAAATGAGGTTGTGAAGTAGTGTTTGTAAGTTAGAAAACCTTTTAATTGGCTTTTTGTTGTAGGTTTGCAGAATATACCTATGTTTTAGTAGAAATAAAATCAGTTAATGTGTTTTTAAAGATGATGACCTTTTTTTGCTCTTCGACATTTTTTTTGCTTGATTTTCGATTTTGCCATACAGAACGAGGATAAAAAGTACTTTATCCATTGCATTGCCTCTCCGTAATCTACGCCAGTGTATGGACCACTTGACTAGTGTCAGTAGCCCATTCGCTGCGGAATACGGTTAGTGCTGCCATCTCCAGGAGCGGTGTGATTTTTTTTATTACTGTTTGGTGGGTTATAGTAAGTTAAAATAATTTTATTGTGGCCAAAATGTACAGGGGAAACATGTTTTAGTGACATACACCAATTGGCGTCGTCCGCATATGGCGGGGTGTACGTTTGCCGCCAAATGGTGTCGTCCGCATATGGAGGGTGTACGTTTACCGCCAAATGGCGTCATCCGCAGCGAATGGGGTAGGCTGACTATTGATATATGATTATAGGGTAACAATCTGAATACGAAATTGGGCGGCCGTACACGTGAATTTTTCATTTCAGGGGAAACATTTTTTTGCTACTTTCACACCCTGAACTGCAACCCTCTAGCAGGGGAGCAACTTTAACACACTGTAGCTTAAAAGTTAGAAGGTTTAGGACATATGTTCATATGAACTTTTTTTAATAAGGTAAGGAATCATACCCTTTCCCATATAACATTTTTGCCGGCGTTGTACATTTAATTTACTGGCATTGCCAACACTCTTTAATGGCAAGGCATTGGCAAAAAGGTATCAAAAAGACGCGAAAGTGGGCAATTGGCCGTTATTAGGCCACGTGTTGCAGATAAAGTGATGGCATTCGTCATTAATAAGTTATTGGCAAAAAATGCGTTTAAGTTGATGGCATCCATCATTAATAAGTTATTGGCAAAAAGATACGAAAGTGGGCAAATGCAGATACTCCCAAGCAGCAAGCTGACGTCTTATTGACGAAAATTGTCGCTTATACTTTTTTTAAAAGCTAAAATTTGAAAATTAAAATAGGAAAAAACTTCTTACTGCATGCAATTTCCTTGCAATGCAAAGTACCATCTCTCGGAACACTGTCCAACTTGGAGATGCAGATTTTTACACTAGCCGAAGATATTTCTTTCAAAGCTAAGTGAGATCACCTACCGCAGACCGCTCTCGAATTATTTTTGTCTAATGGGTACGGTTTAGACGATAAAAAGCGAAGATATTGCAGATATTGTAGTAGTTTATTGTCCATTACGCCATCTATCGGTATGTCAAAAAACTATTAAATATATATAATATTATTTATTAACACGTCTTTAAAACTTTTAATAAAGTTTTAAACAAAACGTTTACAGCTCCTAACAGTCTACTTTAATATCTTGTCTTCTCGACTAGCCATCATCAATTAATCACACAACACACACTTATAAGGTAATGAATACATTTAATTATGTCTATTAAAAAACTCTTTTCTTTAAAAAGAATCTAAAAAGCTAGAAAACCACGTAGAAAACCAATGCACAAAGCGGTCACCTTCGGTCGAAATTAACGTAGCTAATTTTACCATCATTTTATTTTTATTCGCTCCAAAATACATAATAAACATTTTGTTTGACCTAATTTTTATTTGCATTATTTTTAACAATAACAATTATGAAAAGGCCATTTCCTTTAAATTATGTAAAAACATAAAATAATATTGTTTAGCTGCCATTATAAATAAAACAGATCAAAAAAATTGCTTTAATGTTAGTTAAATACCAATGTTAATAATATGGTTTAAAAAGTATGAATATGCGTTGAAGGTTTGCCTTCAAAAATCCAATATTTATTTGCTTGCAACAAAAACGCGTGCTTTATTTAAAAATCAGGATTGGTAAGCCGCCATTTTTGTATGCTTGCCGGCAATTCGCCTGCATGTAAAATTTATTGGCAATTAAGTGTTTATTTAGGGTTGACTTTTTAATGCGTATAAGATGTTGGCATAATATTGCCACCAATTGCCAATGCTTTACCATCAATGCCAATATGAAAAATGTACATTGCCGGCAAATAGTGTTTGCTGGGTTTATTTTTAGCCATCAATTAAATTACACCCTGTATATTCGGGTATATTGAACAGATATTAAATGGTCATATTATTCCAATTTTTTCACAGTTACCTCGTTGCTATAGTTAATACATAGTAATAATTCAAAACACTTCCTTTGATAGTAATTTGAGGAGTCTTACTTGGTTGATTACCACCAATAGAAATTAATAAAAAAGTTCGATGTTTTTATTCATTTATTGTAGTTGATAGAAAATACAAAAATAATAATTTAGGTTTTACTGTGCGCATGTCCATCTGTTGCTTTCTTATTACTATAATTCGTAGCGTCTATAATCGACCATAGTGTTATGAACACCATAATACTTAAAGTGTATTTGTATAATGTATAATTTTTACATAATGTTTACTTTCATACTTAAAACATGCTTTCGACGACTATAATACATATGAAAAGTCTATTTGATAGTCCATATACTACACTTGACTAGTATCAGTAGGCTGACTACTGACATGTGTCATGTATTTCAAAGAGATGGATTCGGGACTAGGTTTGCCCGGGTCAGCTTGACGATTTTTCTCGGCCGTGGTGGACAACATAATTGTCTAAAGACGCATGCGTAGCATAACAAGAGACCTCCCACAATGCACCCGCCAACACATAGAGTGATAGCGATCTCCATGTATTCCCAAAATCGCATGGCACATCAAGGCATGGCTGGTGAAAAGATGGCCAGGATGAGTTTGGATGTATCTGAAAACAAAAAGTTGATTAAAAAAATTGTCTTGAGTAGAAAGATTAAGGCTAAAACGAAAAATTATATCTGGGCGGTGTCTTCTGAATTTAAGATACATGTGCAGGGTGTTATAGTATATAGAATATTGTTAAGGGCAGATTTCAGTGCCAATATTTTTATTTTGGTGAATAATAAGCGCTCCGGGAATTCTAGCCTAGGGCGCCTCAAACAGTTAATACGGCTCTTTTCGGATTTCACTATTTAAAGTGTAAAAAGAGTTTATATAAACACAGACCTGCAAATGCATTGCTTTTCAGAAACAGGATTTTATAGTCCCTGGGCAAGTAATGAAATTGACTTCATAATAACACTTTTATAACCTTTTAGGAACGGTCCCTTTTAACAAGTCTACCACGAATATTCATACCGCCATATATGGAAGAGACGTTTTTTTCAGAATTATCACGGATCTGAAACTTGGCTGTGGACAACCCAATACAATTTTGATATTGTAGTCATGTGATTCCGAACTTCCGAGATTCCGCAATATTTTACAGTATAGTGTATCTCAAAGTATATCGCTTTGGCTTTTGACGGCAGTACTCCAATATACCTGCCGACAACAATAAAACAGCGGATCAGTAGGTAGTAAAGGACAGAACATTAGGGACGGACTCTAATAATATAAAATTTATAATTTATTGTTTATTTTAGTAGGTATAATCTTAAAATTACATTAAGAAATTAAATATATGCAAAGTTTTAAAAATTATAAATAAATTTATAACTATATTATCTATACGTAATCACATTTTTATCTAAATATCTAAATTTAATTCGGTTTCACTATCAGAGTCATCGTTGAGATTAATAACAATACGATTTATGTTGTTTTGTACAGAAATGTAAGAGTCCTCAATTTTTATAATGTGCTGTACTGAATTTTTCAGCTCTCAACTGTTATTACATTTTTTATCAAATTTATAACACTGGGACTTAAAGTAGGTGTAACATTTTCTGCTCTAATCTTTGATTTTACTTGGTTCCACAAATGTTCTATGGGGTTAAACATACAGTGATACGGAGGAAGACGTAAGACAGTATGCCCAGCCTGTTCAGCCAAATTGTCACATACATATTGTTTTTAATTGCATATGAATTTCGGACTTCCAAAAGTTGCGCTTTTTTGTAACTAAAATTAAAATAAATATCATTTTCTAACAAATATTCCTAGATTTCAGTGTTTGGACTTGATGAGGCTGGTGCTTTGTGTAGCAGGCGGCTGTGGTTATCCATGACAATAACACTGTTGTTTGGAATATTTTTTAAAAGATAACTTTGAAATCAGTTTTCAAAAGTTCTGCACTTGTATCCTCGTGATATTCCAAGCTAGAATCCTTAATATTTATTGCAGATAACAGCAAGCAGTTTGGGACAAATCCGTCTTCTGAACCAGCGTGTATTATGGTAATGCGTTTTCCTTTATTTGAAGGTGCTTTCGTCTAACAGTTTTGACTGGAATCCACCCATCCTTTGAATACTGTGTCGTGTGTATCGAACCATGTTTCATCAAGGTAAATTATGGATCTGTTTTCTAGCCTATATCTTTTAATTTCTTGAAGGTAATTAAATCTCCAAATCTGTGCGATTCCATTACTACTTGTCCTTTGTCTATTTTGCGGTATTTTTGGGCTGCTCACAAAATTGTCTCGAACTTAAATGTCTTTATTTAATACAGAACTCCTTTAATCTTGCTGACCAATTAATTAATCATACTGACCAATGTTGACCATTTTGTAATCAGTTGCATCCTTTTTAATTGAGCTATGTATGAATTCTTTAAGGCGCTAAAATTTTTTCGATGACCTTAATATTTTTTTAACACGCTGTAAAAGTTGGTATATGGACCCAGCAAACACTATTTGCCGGCAATGTACATTTTCATATTGGCATTGATGGTAAAGCATTGGCAATTGGTGGCAATATTAGCTAACATCTTATACGCATTAAAAAGTCAACCCTAAATAAACACTTAATTGCCAATAAATTTTACATGCAGGCGAATTGCCGGCAAGCATACAAAAATGGCGGCATACCAATCCTGATTAAATAAAGCACGCGTTTTTGTTGCAGGCAAATAATTATTGGATTTTTGAAGGCAAACCTTGAACGCATATTCATACTTTTTAAACCATATTATTAACATTGGTATTTAACTAACATTAAAGCAATTTTTTGGTCTGCTTTATTTATAATGGCAGCTAAACAACATTATTTTATGTTTTTTACATAATTTAAAGGAAATGGCTTTTCATAACATTTTATTGTTAAAAATCATGCAAATAAAAATTAGGTCAAACAAAATGTTTATTATGTATTTTGGAGCAAATAATTATAAAATGATGGTAAAATTAGCTACGTTAATTTCGACCGAAGGTGACCGCTTTGTGCATTTGTTTTCTACGTGGTTTTCTAGCTTTTTAGTTTCTTTTTTAAAGAAAAGAGTTTTTAATAGACATAATTAAATGTATTCATTACCTAATAAGTGTGTGTTGTGTGATTAATTGGTGATGCCTAGTCGAGAAGGCAAGATATTCAAGTAGACCGTTAGGAGCTTTAAACATTTTGTTTAAAACTTTATTAAAAGTTTTAAAACGTGTTAATAAAAAATATTATATATATTTAAAGGTTTTTTTGACATACTGATAGATGGCGTAATGGACAATAAACTACTACGTTTCTGCAATATCTTCGCTTTTTATCGTCTAAACCGTACCCATTAGACAAAAATAATTCGATAATGCGGTAGGTGATCTCACTTAGCTTTGAAAGAAATATCTTCGGCTAGTGTAAAAATCTGCATATCCAAGTTGGACAGTGTTCCGAGAGATGGTACTTTGCATTGCAAGGAAATTGCATGCAGTAAGGATTTTTTCCTATTTTATTTTTCAAATAAAATATCGCATCATTTTAGCTTTTAAAAAAGTATATGCGACAATTTTCGTCAATAAGACGTCAGCTTGCCGCTTGGGAGTATCTGCATTTGCCCACTTTCGTGTCTTTTTAACACGCTTTTATTAACTTGGGTTGTAACTATCTATCTATCAATCTGGCTGCCTATGTAACGGAATCTTTGAGCCTAATTTTAACCAACTTCCAGCTATTCGATTTCTTTGAAACTTTGCACACGTATTAAGGAAACATGACAATGCAATAATCTGCAAACAGTATCCCGTTATCTTGTTTTTGATCGCCAGGAAAAAAATCCATTATATTATAAAAACAACACCTAGGTTGCCATCTGTTGGCAACATTTCAAACTTTGCTATTAAATGAAGAAGAAATTTTTTAGTGGGTTGCAATATGTTGGCAACGGTCCAAACATTGCCTGGATTGCCATCTGTTGGCAAAATTTCAAACTTTGCTACTTAATGAAGAAGAAATTTTTTAGTGAGTTGCAATCTGTTGGAAAAATTTTAAAATTTGCTACTCTTGTTCATTAAAATTTTTTCGTCATTTTGTCAAGAGTAGCAAAAACTAAAAAATGAAAAATAATTAATAGTTTAAAAAAACACGCTTTTATATGCAACCGAACTAAAAATTAGAAAATAATTTTTCATTAAAAAAATATTGTCATTTCATAGTAAAAAGCGTGGGGTGATAAATATATTAAATGTTATAATTATTATATTTGCAAATATCTATGATGGAAAAGTTATGAAAAAATAGTAAAATGCACCCCACGCTTTTTACTATGAAATGACAATATTTTTTTAATGAAAAATTATTTTCTAATTTTTAGTTCGGTTGCATATAAAAGCGTGTTTTTTAGTTTTTTTAAACTATTAATTATTGTTATCTTCTGCCAATAACTTATTAATGATGGATACCATCATCTTAAACGCATTTTTTGCCAATAACTTATTAATGACGGATGCCATCACATTATCTGCAATACGTGGCCTAATAACGGCCAATTGCCCACTTTCGCGTCTTTTTGATACCTTTTTGCCAATGCCTTGCCATTAAAGAGTGTTGGCAATGCCAGTAAATTAAATGTACAACGCCGGCAAAAAATGTTATATGGGACCTAATCCTATAAAAAAATTTTTTGCAATCCCCATAATAAATAATTATCTCGATGGAAGTAGCTACAACTGGATTAAAATCTGTGAAAACACAAAAACGTTTTTTAAGATTGAATTTAAAAAAACATATTTTGTCCGGTTTATTATGTGGAGGAGTGTAGATGGGGCCATACCGAAGATCTTTATAAAATATTTTCCCTTAGGATAATAACTAACAAACTTACAGTTAAATAATGAAATATATTATTCAAATTTATTATTTTATGTTTCTATTTAAACTAAAATCACAAAATAACTTAGCTAGTATCTTCTTTGCTAAAATGCTTCATCCACATTCGCGTTGCTACTTTGTACCTTTTAACCAATTCCATTATCCAATATAAATTTTATTATTTTAAGTAGTCTACGAGTAAAACTACAACGCTGTAAAATAATATTAACCTTTCCAAGAAAACCGGCAATAAAGGAGAGCAAATAAAGTAAAGGATATAAAATACGAGTAGATATTAAATTTTCTTTTAATGACTGCCCCCGCAATGACAATCATTTGTTAATGATCTGTCTTTCGTTCTTTCTTTATTTAACCTATAATAACGAATAGGTATAGTGTATCTCAAAGTATATCGTTTTGGCTTTTGACGGCAATTCTCCAATATACCTGCCGACAGCAATAAAACTGCGGATCAGTAGGTATTAAAGGACAGAACATTAGGGACGGACTCTAATAATATAAAGATTTATAATTTATTGTTTATTTAAGTAGGTATAATTTTAAAATTACATTAAGAATATAAATATATGCAAAGTTTTAATAATTATAAATAAATTTATAACTATATTATCTATACGTACCTAATTACATTTTTATCTAAATAATACAAAGATTTATAATTTATTGTTTATTTAAGTAGGTTTAATTTTACAAACAACTCTATGGAGGGTGGCACGGCTAATATTTATATTAGTTTCGTCTTCTTCTAGCTTCTTTTTCAGTTTATCCAAGGTAGGAACAACTCCGCTTTTATAAAGACAATATATTTTCCTTCCTATTAGGTCTTGATCACTATTGTCTATACGGTGAGATCGAAAATCACTACGCTTTTTTCCTTTGTTCAATTCTTCACTATTAATAATATCCCTAATCGTCGATATTGGAGAGCTTGTAAGTAGACAGGTTTCTTTTAAAGTTTCTTGTTTAATAGGTCCCCTACTGATTAAAGTTTCATACACATTTTTCACAACCTGTCTTGCATCTAATGACAAATGATTTCGACGCGACATAGTTATATATATTCTCAATATATGTAAAACAACTTTTTCAAAACGCACAGTAAAAACGGTTATTCAACACTGCAACTAAAATATTAGCAGAAATATTTATATAAATGGTCAAAACTCAAGAGATATTTATACCTGGCCCACCCCTGTCATTATGAACTCATGGGTTTGCCCAATAACAATAGGGCATAGAATAATTAAAGGTTTATTGGGGTATTGCCTTCAAAAGCCAAAGCGATATACTTTGAGATACAGTATACAATAAAAAACAATAATTTGTCAAGAAGTTTATGCTTTAGAATTGCTTTTATAATGTCGTGATCGGGTTAGGACTAAATTACCCCCTTTATTTTGTTAAACCGGATAAGCAATATTTAGGACACAATAATAAAAATATATTTTTTTCAACTTCTTTGAACCTATGTTTATTAGACTGAGCCAAAAAAATCTACTTTTTGTTTGAAAAATATATTTAACATATCGTAAAGTTTTGAGCCCTTAATATTTATATTTAGAGGTTTATCTACTTTAATGTAGATTTTTTATTTGTACTTTAATTATTGCGTCAAAGCTGCCTATCAAGGTAAAATAATTAGCTTTGTTCGTAGAACAAAATTTCCAACCAATTTCCAATTTTCTAATGCGCATGCTTGGTTGGAAATAATTTTCTGATTAGTTTGAAATTTTTATCTCTGCGAACGGTATAATGTAAAATGCCAACTGGAACCCCTAACCCAACTTTTGTGTTTGTGTTTACATTTTACATGGTCTTCCGTGATCGCATTTATTTGTTATAATTCTGAATTTATTTAAAGATTAACAATGGAAGGTAAGTTTCTTTTTATTTTTCTTACACTTCTAAATATTAAATTTACGTTTTTAAACCAACCAAAAATTAAAATGTAATTTCTGAACACACACTAAACTCTAAAAACTAGCTAAACTGTTTGTAAACAACTACCTGCAACTACGAATCAATAAAATAAATGACAAAACACAGACGTAATGGTCATTGCGCATGTCTCAAACTAAAAATTTCTCCAAAATCAGCGAATTATTCTGACGGTTGGAAACTAGTTCACAACGAAAAATTGGACGTCTGCGAACAGAGGATTTTTGATCAGCAGTTTGGGATTTCTTCTCTACGAACACTTTTAACTAAATGCGCATGCGTCTGACGGTTTCTGATAGTTTCTGACTGCTCTACGAACAAAGCTATTATGTGCACATATATCTTTAGAGAATTAAATTGTCTACAAAAAACGTCCAATGGAAAATTTTCGCCAGACGGACCGTTTTCGAATAATCAAGCTTTAAACATTGATTTACTTTTTTTTTTTATTTTGTCGGTCACGAAAAATAAGTACATAGAAAGGAATACCATATATTCTTAAAGGAAATTTAATGCTTTACAAAAAGGTCGCCTAACGTTTTTACGTAAAATTATTTTTTAATACTTATTCACAATTTAAATTTAAGGCAGAGACAACAATGAGACGAGCAACTAAATGTAAATAAATTATCTGAGAGAGAGATAGCTGCTGGGCCTTCCTTGACTGTCTTCAAGGAAGGCAAACGCAGATGGCGCGTGAGTCGACTTTATCGTTTGCGCGCCAAATTCAAATTATATAGCTGTGCTATTTTTGCCCTTAATGTTAGGTACTTGTTTTTGTTTCCTATTAATATAAAATATTGGGATTTAGTTCAATAATTACACACACCTTATTAAAAATGTCATTTATTTAGTTTTTATAAAGATTTTTCTTACAGATAACAATATTACCTTAAATTATCTGTTGAAAAGCACAAATTTAATATATACATTGTGATCACTAATAAAAGTCAATATTTAAAGTCCAATTAAAGGTAAAAAACCACGAAACACACAATAAATCACAGAAAATGTAAACAAACTGTCCAAACAAATCGGCCATTGAAAAATATCAAACACAAATATCGAATAACATTTCGGCGTGACTGTCTGCGGCAAGGTTGTCAAGTTAAAAATATTCGATTTTTGGTATATTTTCTTTCTCTTAATTAGATGTGAGCCAAAAAGGACATTA
Organism: Listronotus bonariensis; assembly: GCA_014170235.1. NCBI lineage: Eukaryota > Metazoa > Arthropoda > Insecta > Coleoptera > Curculionidae > Listronotus > Listronotus bonariensis. The sequence goes on along the minus strand of JACEGR010003822.1, from coordinate 81,262 downwards.
AAGTTTACATGCAAAAATTGTAAACAACTTGGCAACCAGGGCAAAGCGATGATTGCTCCATCTACGATAGCCTGCCATGATGAAAGACAAAGACATATTTATTGGAACTTGCGTTAAACCAGAAGGAGATAAATACAATGGACAAATTGTTAGGACCAGTCACTCGTCTCATTGTTGTCTCTGTTTAAGGGATTTTTTTACTGTTTTCTTCCTTGTCATACAAATTTATGTTACTTATGGGATCAAATTACATCATCAAAAATAATAATTAATTTATTATCTAAAATATCTACATTTCATAACATATCCAAACCTATTCTCAGTTAATAGCTATTTGTTTTACGAAAAGGTATACATATATTATATATTATTCGTCTAGCAACTTAAGTACACCATTTACACATATACAAACCCTGTGGCGGCTCGTGCATTGGAGAACAGGGGAGGCTAAAACATAATAAAAATCGACGATTTTTGGGAATCACCCTGTATCTTCCAAACCAATCAAGTTAGTGTAGATAAAAGTAGCTTTCCAGTGACGAAAATTTTTGTGCGTCACGCTCCAGGGCTTGAAGCTCTTGATCTGCTATTAAAAGTTAGTCATTGGAACGCATCCCTAGACAAGGAAAGATAGATACCTTTAAGGAGTTTTAAAATTTCGTTTTTTAACCTTTTTTGGCTTCATAATAATAATCTCTTTTTAATATCTAATTCCATTTTAAACAAATAATTTTTAAAAATCCATCCTTAACCATAACAAAAAAACACGTTTGGAACACGAAAACCAAAAGAGGGGTTGGTGCACGAGGGGCAAGGGGAAGAAAAACGAAGTAGTTGAGGTGCATAACACTTTCCGTCACTGGAACGCCATAAAGTAGATCGAAATGCTCCTGAGCTACTCAGGGAGCGCTCTATATGCGTCACTGGAAAGCTACTTTGATTGCACCATTAAACTATACACGAAAAAAGAGAACGGGATAAGTATCTTAGTTTTTGTATCTCTTATCGTTTAGCTTATACCCTATAATTTCAGCCAAAGAAATCCACCCTGTACAGGGTGTCCCATTTGGTTGTCCCTTATGGGAAACTTGGAAACCATAAGAGATATTAAAAATCCGATACCCCATCCTCGAGCTCATTTTTGGAGAAAACATTTATGGTAAAAACAGATCATCGCTATCGCGAAGCGTTTCAGAGATACAGGGTGATTCTCGATTTCGATTTTTCCCTTTTGAAAAGGTCCTGTAGCTTTGTTGTTATTACAGATACGAGAAAACTAATTGCACATTATACAGACACTTTTTTCCGTAGAATCCAGTGGCGTAGCCAAAAATTTTTGAGCTGTCATTTGTGACATATGACCCAAACATGTTTTTTTATTAGGGACACCCTATAAATGATTAGGTAATTAAATTGCTTGTTTTTTTGATTAAAATAATATATCATAGTAGGTGGTTTAATAAATTTTTTACGTCAAATATTGGAAAAATTATGATTTTAAAGACGCATTGCGGCTTCTATCTGTTTTTAAATTGTTTTATATTTTTGTTTTAAAAGGAGCTGTCATCCCTTAGCTCAGGAGATATTTCCGTAGAAAAACAATAAAAAAATAGAAAAATAATAAAAAAATTTTTTATCAATTAATTTTTGTTTTTTTTTCTACTTAAATGTCTCCTGAATTGAGGGATGGCAGTATTGTTTTTAAAGAAAAATATAAAACAATTTAAAAACAGATAGAAGCCTGCAATGCGTCTTTAAAATCATAATTTTCCAATATTTGACGTAAAATTTATTAAACCACCTACTATGATATATTATTTTAATCAGAAAAAACAAGCAATTTAATTACCTAATCATTTATAGGGTGTCCCTAATAAAAAACATGTTTGGGTCATATGTCACAAATGACAGCTCAAAAATTTTTGGCTACGCCACTGGATTCTACGGAAAAAAGTGTCTGTATAATGTGCAGTTAGTTTTCTCGTATCTGTAATAACAACAAAGCTACAGGGCCTTTTCAAAAGTGAAAAATCGAGAATCATCCTGTATCTCTGAAACGCTTCGCGATAGCGATGATCTGTTTTTACCATAAATGTTTTCTCCAAAAAGAGCTCTAGGATGGGCTATCAGATTTTTAATATCTCTTATGGTTTCCAAGTTTCCCTTAAGGGACAACCAAAATGGCACACCCTAGTACAATGCAATTTTCATACAAACCAAAGTTAAAAAGAATTATAAGTCGACCGCAAGCTAAAATTTAGTACAAACTTTCCTTGTTGGTTGCTAACAAGTTTTCGTCTCAAGTGGAAAGCTGACAAATACCAGAATCTCTTGGAGAAAATGTAATATATAAACACGAGGCAATATTCTTGACAAACTTTAATAAACCATTGGTTTAATTTGGAGTTCGTGAGACTTTCTAGTTAGTTTTTCCAAGTTTTCTTATGACTTGATTTATCTTTGGGAAAACATTTTACTGACACTAATTAGATTTATACTGGGCGGTCCCTAAGTAGGGTTGCCAGATGTGCTGCCCAAAAAACCGGATTTAAAAAAAACATTTATTTTTAAATTTGGTAAAATAACTATTTATACAGAAACAGCCAGTCAGATATACAAATGGGCAATGCGTGGGAAATAGACAGTCTAACACGAATACCGGCATGTAAATATTTCGGATTGGGTGACTTGTGCTTGTTTCTTATTACATTACTGGCATATATATATATATATATATATATATATATATATATATATATATATATATATATATATATAATTCATTCATCTTTCTTAAACCATAAAATACAGATAATTCAAAAAATTACATTGCTATGCTTTATACCCAAAACCTCTCTGAAAAAATTAAATACATCCTTAAAAACACGATATAGTTGAATGTCATAAGGCACAAAATCGCTTAGCAAATCTATACACTCCACCAAAAAGAAGTCAAACTTAATTTATTCAATACCATGCCTAAACTGCCCGAAAAAGTACATCGGCATGACCACACAGTACTTAGAAAATAGGATAAATGGTTATAAATATACAAAAAACGCTTCTACAGCTTTACATAAGCATGAGTCCAATTTAAAACATGAGTTTGACTTTGCAAACACCAGCATACTTACCCAGGACCAAAACTATCAGAAACTTTTAGTTACAGAAATGATTTATATAAAGAAAGAACAACAAGCTGTCAATGACAAACAAGATCTGAGAAATCTAAGCCAAATTTACCACAGTCTAATTTATTAAATACAGCTTTTATCCAGGTTAAAACCACGACAAACTGTATAATATTTCAACAAATTTTTTCTTATAGTAAATAAATTCAACCAAAGTAAAGCAGAAAAACAATTTCTTTTTTATTTTAATGATAAAAGGATAACATCAAAATAAAAACCTTCTTGCTTCCTTAAATAATAAAAAAGAATTCCTACAACAGATACTCTTTTATTTTTATTAAATCAAAATAAGATGTGAGCCTATAAAAATCTTTTTCGAGGTGCGTTTCTGTAAAATTAGTGTTTTGTAAAGTTTTTTTAAATGTGTTGTTATGTATTATTTTAATTTGTGGTAAAAAATAGTAATTTTTGTAATTGTTTGTAGGTTGTTGCCTGAACGCAATATATATTTTTGAGAAAGCTCACTACGCTGGGCGAAACGTCAGATGTTAGCTATGTAATGAAGTAGTTTTAATTATTAACACGATAAAACCTATACCTAAAAAAAATAAATAAATAATTATTTATATATATATATATATATATATATATATATATATATATATATATATATATATATATATATATATATATATATATATATATATATATATATATATATTTATTTATTAAAAGTGAAGAAATAAAGGAATGTTTTGGTTTTAATTATTTTTAAATAATTCTGTCACTGTCAGAGTGACAATAATATAATAACAAGTAATTTGTATGAACACGAAGTTTATTTTGGACACCTGTTAACTGAATTTCATTAAAAAACAACATTACGTCAATTGTGACGGGTTTTTAGGTTAGGTTAGTAAGTATGTATCTAAAATAAACTAAATATCTGACATAATTATAAGTAGTTCTTACAATGTAAGGTAATTAATTGCATGTTATTATATGTTTTGTCACTTTGACAGTGACAGCCCAATAAACCAACTGCCCTTGATGTTTGCCGCCACTATTTCATCGGGCCAATGCTGTCGCGCCGGTACGGAAAATCGAATAAAGTGGCCGCCCGGCCATTTGTAACCCGACTGCAGTTTCCCGATACGGCAAATTTGTGTCGAGCCGATGAAGACCCGACTTATCGAATATGTGAATATTCAGTGCAGTTATGCCGATGAAAATTGCATCCGCCCGGGCGGATATTTACGTCTTTACCACTGGTTATCGGGAGTGTCAAAATTGTCAAATTAAACCCATTGGATGACTTTATTTTGAGTTTTAACATATTTGTAACCCAGCGGTAAAGCAAATGAATACTTCTAAATGCGCCCATTTTTTTATATTTGAGTTTGAAAAAAATATTACTCTAAACTTGTAGGGATTTTATTTCTTATAAAATGTTTAATAAAAAAACAAAACTTTCGGTAACCCATTTTATTTAAAGAAAAGAACATTACCATGTTGTGAGCTAAAGTAATAGTAAAGAAAATGTAAAATTCTGTGGCTTCTTTTTAGTGCCTATTTTACTATTTAAGTAGCTGATAATACAAAAAAAAAAATTAAATATCTCTTATTTAGTAATGAGCACCTGGTCCAGATCTTTTATTATTTGTTGTTCTATTCCTCATTAGTACCTAAAATACACATACAATATAAGTTTAATAAATCCTAAAAACAGTAAAAACATAAAATTATATTCTCTTCAGCAAATAATGCATTTGCAGACAATTTTTAAAACAAAGTTTTTCATATAAATAAACATATTGTGACACAAGAGAAATAAAGTGCAAGTGCAATTATTATTATAGATTTTTGCTATAAACATGAATATTCAGCCAAATAAATAAACGTTCATTCAACCTAATTCTTCTTGCCTACATTTTAGGCTTCATTCAGTTCCCATTTTTTCCACGCCTCCTTAATTATGGAGTCCAGAACAGATAATCATAAAACCCTACTGATGAGAGAAGAAAAAAAGCTATCATCTTATTTTTTAATAAGGCCATATTTTATCAGCTGAAAAAAAGTATGCATTAATGACTTTATTCCAATGAATTTGATTTTTATAAACAATTTTTCCACAACGTAAAAACAATTACAAATTAATTTGTAATTGAGCAAAAATAAATAATTTGGTAATTTTTTACCTATTGGGCCTGTCGCCGATTTTATTCAAATTTCGTATAGGGCGGTTTTTGGGACGCAGATTACGAATATGAATTTTTTTTTGTATGCAACGTTTCGTTGTTGATAACCTGGGCCCGATAAGCAAAAAAGACCGATAATTTTAAAAGAAAGTCACTTGTAACGACATACTTACTGTTTAGTTATAAATTTCCCATTACAGATTGTTTTTTACACTATTAGTTAACACTACACCGGATTAAAACCAAAAAAACAAAATTGTATTCGAGTCTCAACGTGCTCCGTACTCACAACTAACCTCAAACCTCATTAACTCAGACGCCAAGCGAAAACAACCACTTTTACAAAACAACAGTGTTTTCTTGTCGCGAAATATAAAATATCATATAGTTTAGTCCATACATGGTAAATCAACGGGGCATCTTCATCGGAACTAAATCGGCATGACAGGAGGGCATAAATGTAGGAATTCGTACCTCGCTTCGGCAAGGCAAGTTCGGTTTTTCTCGTGTTTATCGGCCTAACTCTGTGACAACCTAAACGACGTAATCCTTTAATTGACATTACCACTATTTACGCTGTTATTGAATGACTTAAATTATTTTTAATGAATTTTATAATTCGCGCGGGCACCAGGCTGACCGAATTGAGCCGACGAAAACCCGAAGTCCGTCGAATCGCGGTATGAATTCCGTCATTTATGCCTTCCTGGCATGACGGTCAGAACCCGTAAAAGAGATTACATAATATACAAATGCCGGTCCGATCCCGGCCCGTAAATATTAAAACCGCCTTTCATAAATATCGGTAGCATGATGCTGGTCCATTAAATATAAGATTCGGGGTGACCGATGCCAGCGTTCTGCGTTTCTAGCATTGGCCCGATGCAATACCGAGCTTTTGTGTTTACTGGGGAATTATTTAAATATAATTAGAACCAAAATATTATTTTCTCTCTTTACTTTTAGTCGTTATTAAGTATATTAATATACTGCTGATATCTCAAAAACCAGCTATAATTGATGTATAGTGTGTTATATATTTTTGGTGCAGAATTTATTATAAACTCAAAATTTGTGAAAATATATAGGGTGTTCCATTTAAAAAAACCAACTTGACAATGAAAATTATGTTTTTAAGACACCTTGTATATTAACTAGTACTGTCCGGAAAAAAATATGCATATCTCCAATTTAAGTTTATTTTTGTATCTTGTACAGGGGCGAAGTAATATTCTGTATAAACAGAGTTGGGACACCCTGTATATTTTTTGCAAAAGCAATCCTGGATAAACATGGATTAATTAATCAAATTGGCGGCTATCTCTACATGTTTACTTTTATCTATCTACTAATCAGTATGATAGCGATACACACTAATAATGGAACTTGTTATTTTTGGTATTAGTCTGATTAAACAGGCTGTTGGCTGATTAAATCTAATTTTAGATTACGTTAAAATTGATATTATCAGAAAATTGGGCTATTAAATTTAGTAAATAAGAGTAGTTGATAAAAGCATTTATTAAAAAATAAAACTTTAAGTGAGATCGCAATTAATATTTGAAAAACCATTTTTATTAACACGCTTTTAGTAGCTTGGGTTGTATGTATAGGTGTAGGTGTGTATGTATGTATGTATGTAACGGAATCTTTAAGCTTAATTTTCACCATTTTCCAGTGATTCGATTTCTTTTAAACTTTGCACACGTATCAAGGACCCATGACTATGCAATAATCTGCAAACAGTATCCCGTTATCCTGATTAGGATCGCTAGGATAAATAAATTCCTTTATAAATTTTCTGTAGGAGAGTAACAGAGAAATAGCTAGTGCGCGATCTGCGCATGCGTGCAGTTTCGGACGTACTCTCAGCATAAGGCTGACAGAAACTTGTTCGGAGTAGTTGCGTTCTGAAACCCCATGCAACAGTGAAGCTTTAAATGAAATGATTAGATTACGAAATAGTTCGTGAAACATTTCAATATCACATGTCCGCAGAAATCTAATTGATATATCGAACTAAAAAATGAAAAATAAATAATAGTTTAAAAAACTAAAAAAAACACGCAGGTCAAACAATGAATCATAATCATATACCTCAAAATAGAATTATAAAAAATTTAAGATAATATCAGAATAATTCACTTCAGAATAAAAGCTTGAGGTGCTTAATATATTAAATGTTATAATTATTTCATTTGTAAATATCTAAGAGGGAAAAGTTATGAAAAAATAGTAAAATGCACCCCACGCTTTTACTCTGAAGTGAATTATTCTGTTATTATCTTAAATTTTATTATAATTCTGTTTTGAGGTATATAATTATGATTCATTGTTTGACCTTTTATTACTGTAATACAAACTCTTTGTAATGAAAAATTATTTTCTAATTTTTAGTTTGGTTGCATATAAAAGCGTGTTTTTTAGTTTTTTAAACTATTATTTATAAATTATAAGAACTTAATAAGTAATAAATAAATAACAGTAAAAAATGCTTTACTTAATTCAAAAAGGAAACTGGTTAAGAACATTGTTATTAGCGATTTAAATTAGACGCCTCATAGAATAATAGTGGGTCAAGTAACAGGTCATTGCAGACTGAATAAACACCTGGAAATCATGGGGGTGGCAGAAGAAAACCTATGTAGGTTCTGCCAGGTAGAGGAAGAAACCGCAGAACACGTATAGTGCCACTGTGAAGCCCTTGGTCGTCTGCGGTTTGAAAGGCTGGGTGAAGAAAACCTAAAGCGGCAAGATATACAAAGAAGCCGGCTTCAAACTTGTGGAGTCTGATGAAACAGACTTGGATAGCTAATAGCTAAAAACTCCTGGATACCGAGTTTTATTAAAATGTTTAAAACAAATCAGAAATTATCGAAATGTATCTTCCTTATCATTAACTTTTGGATATAGGTATGTTTGTTTAAATCCTAAATGGGTATTTTCACATAAGAAATCTGTGGTTTTTCTGTGTACCATTAATAAGCGGACACTCATCAGTATCATATGTTTATAAAAACACGAATGACTGAAAATTATTCGACTAAACACTCTCAAAATCTCTAAAATAAAACGAGTCCGAACCAATAATATGTGAAGTCTCTAAACTAACCAAAAACATTAAAAACTGGAAATCCTTGCAAAATATACAACCAAAATGAAAATGGCAAATTTCCACAGTTTTTACCAAATAAAGCTTCGACAAGGCACGACTCTGTCATCAGCTGATAATGCTACCAACTTTGAACAGAACTGCCAACCGAAATCGTAATTCTCACACCCTCACGGGCCTGACAAAAGCTATCCCCGGTCTTGCTTATGCCTAAACCCCTTCTCATAAAGATACTCTGGCGTGTACCCAAACAATTACCATCGAACCATGCAGAACTTAATAAAGAATAACTTTATTTTCGTAAAAACAATAATAAAAAAGTTTCCTATATGACGCCAACTTACGTAGACACACTGTAGAGGTAAAAGTTAAATTACTCGGAACCAGAGTAAAAAGAAAAATATACGTTATCCAAAGCACCTTAATAAAATATATCCAAGGGTGGCTTGTGTATTTTATGAAAGGGCAAAGGGAATGTAAAGGGTCACATAAAATTAACGTCTCATATTTTATGTTTACTTTTTCTTTTTAGGTTTAGGTTTAAAAATTACCTTTATAAAAGGCCACTAAAATACAATTACATATTTACTTTGTATTTTTAATACAAAAAATCACTGAAAACTCTGAAAATAATGTATTGTTAAGAGAAAACAATGGAAGGGGAAAAGAGCCTAAAATGATATACAGTGTGGGCCAAATTAAACTTGCACACTTTTTAACTAATAATAACTTTTTATCTGTTGCGAAACTCTTTTTCATTTTTGAGGGGCTAATGGGTAGGTATGTTTTGTCTATGTTTGCCAATTTTCATTAAATATATTTAAACAGAACTGGACTTACTTGACTTTCTGCAAAATGATGCATCAAACTTTATTGTAAAAAAATTGTCTACAATTATAATTAATTTACTGTTAAGTTTGGTCAGCATCCAACTCAGTAACCATGGAACTTCACATTTTTGATTGTCAAAGGACACAAAAAAGTAATTTTTTAAAATTGAGAGAAATATATGCTTTATGGGGAGCATTATGTATTAAAAATTATTATAATTCCTAAATCCTTAAACTGTTGCTTCTACAGGATTATTTCCCATAGTTTGTCTACAAGTCCAGTCCTGTCGAAATCTATTTGACCAAAATTGGCAAACCTAGAGAAAGTAAATCTACCTATAGCCCTTTAAAAATAAAAAAGATAGGCGCAACAGATAAAAAGTTATTATTAGTTAAAAAGTGTGCAAGTTTAATTTGGCCCACACTGTACTTAAAATTTTGCCTATATTTAAAAAAGTAATAATACGATTTATAACAACAAATTGTAAAGGGCCTTAATACCTTATTTTTAGTCATTACTTAAGCCAAGGTTTACCTAATCCAGCATAGAAAAAATATAACGACTATTTTTCATAATGTCTTAGAGCAGTGCCGTTCCTGGCTTTTGTGTCACCCCGTGCAGACAGAGGAAATGCCGCCCCACAGGTTCAAAAAGTTTTAAAGAGCAAAAAAAAAAGAAAAAAACCCAGCAAACACTATTTGCCGGCAATGTACATTTTTCATATTGGCATTGATGGTAAAGCATTGGCAATTGGTGGCAATATTATGCCAACATCCTATACGCATTAAAAAGTCAACCCTAAATAAACACTTAATTGCCAATAAATTTTACATGCAGGCGAATTGCCGGCAAGCATACAAAAATGGCGGCATACCAATCCTGATTAAATAAAGCACCCGTTTTTGTTGAAGGCAAATAAATATTGGATTTTGAAGGCAAACCTTCAACGCATATTCATACTTTTTAAACGATATTATTAACATTGGTATTTAACTAACATTAAAGCAATTTTTTGATCTGTTTTATTTATAATGGCAGCTAAACAACATTATTTTATGTTTTTTACATAATATAAAGGAAATGACCTTTTCATAACATTTTATTGTTAAAAATCATGCAAATAAAAATTAAGTCAAACAAAATGTTTATTATGTATTTTGGAGCGAATAAAAATAAAATGATGGTAAAATTAGCTACGTTAATTTCGACCGAAGGTGATCGCTTTGTGCATTTGTTTTCTACGTGGTTTTCTAGCTTTTTAGTTTCTTTTTTAAAGAAAAGAGTTTTTTAATAGAGATAATTAAATGTATTTATTACCTAATAAGTGTGTGTTGTGTGATTAATTGGTGATGGCTAGTCGAGAAGGCAAGATATTCAAGTAGACTGTTAGGAGCTGTAAACATTTTGTTTAAAACTTTATTAAAAGTTTTAAAGACGTGTTAATAACAAATATTATATAAATATTTATTAGTTTTTTGACATACCGATAGATGGCGTAATGGACAATAAACTACTACGTTTCTGCAATATCTTCGCTTTTTATCGTCTAAACCGTACCCATTAGACAAAAATTATTCGAGAGCGGTCTGCGGTAGGTGATCTCACTTAGCTTTGAAAGAATTATCTTCGGCTAGTGTAAAAATCTGCATCTCCAAGTTGGACAGTGTTCCGAGAGATGGTACTTTGCATTGCAAGGAAATTGCATGCAGTAAGGAGTTTTTCCTATTTTAATTTTCAAATAAAATATCGCATCATTTTAGCTTTTAAAATAAAGTATATGCGACAATTTTCGTCAATAAGACGTCAGCTTGCTGCTTGGGAGTATCTGCATTTGCCCACTTTCGTGTCTTTTTGTTATCTTTTTGCCAGTAACTTATTAATGATGGATGCCATCATCTTAAACGCATTTTTTGCCAATAACTTATTAATGACGGATACCATCACATTATCTGCAACACGTGGCCTAATAACGGCCAATTGCCCACTTTCGCGTCTTTTTGATACCATTTTGCCAATGCCTTGCCATTAAAGAGTGTTGGCAATGCCAGTAAATTAAATGTACAACGCCGGCAAAAAATGTTATATGGGAAAGATCCCCACTTTTCAAATGCCGCCACTTCCGAAAAAGCCGCGTCCCTACTGGTTCAAAATTTTATAAATAAATACAAAAAGGCTTTTCTTTGCCTAAATCCCGAAAATAGGGCCTTTATTTCCCAAAATGCCGCCCCTAATTTGTGCCGCCCGGGCGAGTGTACCTGCTGCACCCCCGCCAGGAACGGCCCTGTCTTAAAGTATGTCATTTTAGGCATGGTGTCAGATAAAAGATAAAAGCTTAGGCTAAAATGGCATATATCTTTAACAGACGATTTCAAGGATTTTATAAAGACGTATCTTTAATTACATCAAATCGTTTTTACTAAAATATTAGAAAATTATTGCACAGTGAAATAAGGCCCGGTACTAATAATACCAGCCTTAGTTTGACATCTGAGCTTGCGCAGATGCATGGTAGGATAAGGACCACATATAAGGACTTCCTTAATAAGTATATTGCCTGGTTTTATTTATGTCGGTTTTAGGTCGTGCCTTATTTTGGTCTTATTTTAACTTCGGAACTGTTCGTCTAACCGAACGGATGCCGACCACAAAATCGAAAAGTCTTTAGAAGTAAAAATCCTTACAACCTTGCGTTTTTAAATGTATTTCTGTAATTGTGTTAAACAAAACCCTACAACACAAAACAATAAAGAAAAACTACTAAAATGTGTTTCCCTTTTTTTAGGTTAATGGTACTGTCAACATGATTTGCAATAACTCTAAATTATTTGTACAAGCACTATTTAAATAAGGCCGGTATTAATAATTCCCGAGCTTAATAAGGCAACTTGCAATATTTCTCTGATTTACCATTTTTATAATATAAATGTAAATAATATTGACCGTTTTTTAATATAGCAACAAAGTTTACGGAAATATCTTCGTAAGGGTGTTTAGCATGGGCCCACCTTGAATAAAAGTTTTTACGTTAACAAATACGTCAAAATAGTATGTTATTTTACACTTATTACATGTATAGGTATCATTTTACCCAAAAACGACAATATAGCAAACATGCTTAAATTTTGAGAGTATCTAATGCCACGTAGCGAAGCTTCTATATCAGACCGTTACCATAAATGTTTGCACATTTGAATCAGAAATCCGAATATTTGTTTTGTTATTGCATTACTAGTCGATATAAATGTAAAATAGCTGATGCGATATACTTGAATTCGGTGGTTCAGATGAAGAATTTGTGCATTTCAATATGAATAAATAGATTATAGAAGATACTCCTGAAAGGTTTTTAAAATATCTTTGTCGGGTTTAATGGTGATACAATATACAAAGTGTTTTACTAAAAAATTCTATTTTATTATCGACCTCCTAACAATGGCCATATTTCCAAAACCATAAAAAATTAAATACCGGGTGTTGCTCCGTCGAGCGGGACATAGGGAATCCCATGTAAATTTTGAAGTGGTCCAATATTCAAGCATGAAAAGTTGTACCTAGTGTACAAATTTCAGCTCTTTTCAGTCCAAGAGATAAATGCTAAAATAAGTTACGAATCTCCTATCTTCTTACGCGCCTTGTATTATTAGAAGTTTATAATAAAATACTAGAAAAATTATTTAACCTCTTACTCAAGTTGTCAGATCAATGCCACATCATTTTTAAATAATGAACTACTTAAATCAAGAAAAAATCACTATTATAAAATGGTTTTACCAGGGAGATAGTTATCGAAGAGTAGCGGACATGTTTGCAGCCTATTTTCCCAATAGGCCAATACCAAGTAAATTGACAATAGAACGGACGATAAAAAATTTGAAACTACAGGCACAGTAATCAATAATTGCAAATGTGAAGAAAATCGACGTGATCTTTCGCCAAACGATTTTTTTCTATGGGGACATTTAAAAACTAAGCTACCAATAAAAAATATGAAAAGTTAGTCCAGCTAAGGAATGCTATTTCCGCTGAATGTGCCAGAATATCGATGTACCAATTAGCCAACGTAAGAAATGAGCTTTATAATCGTTTGGGTTATTGTCTGGCAGTTAATGGAGGAATATTTGAGCATTTGATTAAATCCTGATATTTTCGTCATAAATTGATTTCTAAATGTAGAAAAATTTGTTTTATTGTCTTGCGTAACTGTGAGTGCATGTGTTGAAATTAGCTGTAAACTAAAATGAAATGCGAGGATTCTTTTGGAAATTCCCGTATAACATAATTCAGTTTACGCAATGACATTATAAATTAATGATCTAAATTGTCACTGATAAATTGATATGGTGTTTTTATTATTGATTTCTAGAGTACAGGGTGTATAATGAGATACTACGTTGCAGAAGTATTAAGCAGTTTACTCTTTACTGGTTGGTTGAAAAATGCTCAAATTTTTATTTTGGGTGGAACTTACTGTGGTCTTCAATAAATCCTACTAGCATTTTTTTCTAAAATAATTAGGGGAGCCAATATTTGACTACTTCAAAATTTACATGGGAATCCCTATGTCCCGCTCGACGGAGCAACACCCGGTATGCCATTTTTGCCTAAGCTATTGTGTCATTTTATCTGACACCATGCCTTAAATGACATACTTGGAGACATTATAAAAATAGTCGTCATCTTTTCTATGCTGGCAGAACCTTGGCTTAAGTTATGACTAAAAATAAGTTTTAAAGGCACTTTACAATTTGTAATAATCAGTCGCATTATTGTTTTTTAAATATAGACAAAATTTATAAAGTATGTCATTTTAGTCCCTTTTCCCCTATTTGATTTACATATTAATATTACATAACTTTTGAAGCAGTATAATTTAAATAAAAGCGTTATAAAAATTCCAATTTAAAAACAAAACCCTTTAGGCAGGAGCGAGTCACTTTGCATTTAAAATTTGAATGGGTTTCATTTTGCATGTCATACATAGAAAAGAATAGCCGCAATAAATTGTTTGGTAAAAAAAAAAGCATGGGGGAAAATATTTTCTTCAAATGCATAATAAGGGCAAAACGCGAACAATCGACAATCGTATTAAAAACAAAGTTCTTTCTTGCTCAAATGGCAGCAAATCTTTTTGGTCCTTTGCGAAAAACATAAGTAGGAATCTTTATACCAGTTCTTTTCCACCATTAACTTTGGAAGATAAAATTATTTCTACCGCTAAAGGAAAGGCAGAACTATTTGCTAAACAATTTGCTGCCAATTCAACCCTTGACCCTCCCGTAAATCATCCAATTCCAGCGGTTACCCCGGTTCTTCATAAAAAGCCCGATATTATTTTTAAAGTAAAACACATTAAGCGTATCATTTCTTCCCTTAACACCAAGAAATCGTCTGGGCTGGATGGCATACCAGCAATCGTAAAAAAATATGCTCCTGAACTTGCACCAATCTTAACTCGGCTCTTTCGAATTTCTTACGACACAGGAATCTTTCCAGAGAGCTGGAAAGCTGCACGTGTTCAACCTATTCCCAAGAAAGGATCTAAATCCTTTCCATCTAACTATAGACCAATTTGAATTCCCTCAGTTATTTGTAAAGTAATGGAAAAATTAATTATTTCGCCAATTCTTAAGTACTTAGAAAAACACAAAATTTTGCATGACAGGCAGTATGGATTTCGCCACAAAAGATCTACAGCAGATCATCTTTCCTTCGTATAACACTGTTGGAATAAGTCTCTTGAGTTTCTAGGTGAGTCCCAGATCGTTGCTCTTGATATATCCAAAGCTTTTGACCAGGTCTGGCATGCCGCATTTCTTAATAAACTTCCCTCCTATGGTCTTTCAACTAAACTCTGTACTTAGCTTTCTAGTTATTTATCTGATCGACGTATATCAGTTATTGTGAACGGCCATTCTTTAAGCTTTCACCAAGTAAATGCTGGAGTCCCTCAGGGCTCAGTGCTGGCACCAACATTGTTTCTTCTTCACATCAACGACCTTCTCTCGTTCACAACTAATTCCATTCATAGTTTCGCCAACAATAGTACCCTTCACTCCAGTTTTCAGGTTCCTAAGCCCATCACTAAACCTGACTTGGAAAACAAACGCAGAGCGATGCAGATTTCTCTTTCGCAGGATCTTAATTTAATATTGGATTGGGGCGCCAAAAATCTCGTTCATTTTAATGCATCCAAAACACAATCATGTGCCTTGTCGCGAAAAAAGTCATCAAGTACTTTTCCTCTGCTTATGAGCGGCAAAGTTTTACAGAGCAAAGACACCTTCAATCTTGTGGGCGTCACATTTGAAAGTAACCTTAACTGGCATTAACACATTGTATCTATAACCACGGCAGCTTCAAAAAGCTTGAATTTCTCTTTCGAGCCAAAAAGTATTTTTCAACGACAAACTCCCCCTTACCTCGCTTAAGACACCCCCGGTACGTTAGTATTTCGGCTTTAGGCCTTCGTGGTTTGTCCAAAGATAAAAAAATAAAATAATAATGTTGGTCAATAGATTTACTTGCCACTGAGAAGGGTTTGCAGAAAGCTTTCCACACAGCACCAGACAGCCATAGGATATCCTAAATGGATCTTTATGTTCTAACTTTAGGATATCCTGAGTGGATATCCCTAGGCGATTTATATATAAGTCATCCTTAAATGGAATTTCCAATATTGGATAACCTAAGGATCTCTTTAGAAGGAAATCCACTGGAAATCCTGGTTGGAAAGTCACTGGGCATCCATATGTATTCCAATATAGGATATCCCATTTCTGGCCTGTCAAGGATATCCCAATGAGATATTTAAGGTATTCTTATGTGAGATGTCCAATATTGGATCACCCAAGGATGTCTTTAGAAAGAAAATATTGGATCACCTAAAAATCTTTATTTATTGGAGGGAATCTACTGGCAAACCTGTTGGAAAGAAACATGGTAGCCTACAACGGTTCCTAAAGGAATTTCTAAGGATATCCCAAAAGGCTGGCCTATGGTGGTCTATAAAAGTCCCACTTGGAGGGCCATTGGATAATCCCAGAGTCTTAGAGGGATGACCTTAGACTTTCTCAGGGAGGGTGAGTGCTGTCTGGGATATTTTAGGCCAAAATAGCTGGAATTTATTTACACAAGCACTTTATTGCGCATTAGCCAAATACGTCAAAAAAGCACGTGTAATCGCTCTTAAATCGTTTGAAAAATCCTAATCGAGACTCGCGGCAGCATGTCAAGCCACTTTTGACCCCTCCATAACTCAAAATCTTTTAAGGTAAACACATTAAACTAGGTGTGTTTATTTATATCCATAAGGGTAACTAAAAGCTCCAATTTAATGAAGCAAGCTTAAACGGTTATAAAGATATGACGGTCTAAACCGGGGTATCCACGATTATGCAATACTGTTACATCTGTCAAAAAACCAATGCTGGCGCGCAAATTTGACCGTGTGTATTAAAAAACTGACACATCTGGCCTGGCATGCGACTCGTTGCCAGAGTTTGATTTTTCGTGGCGCGCGTCGTGCAAACTTGTGCCTGTGTAGGACCGGTCAGTTAACGTTCTAGTTTAGAAACGTCGTTTACGGGGTTATATTGTTGGTTTTGAGTTAGCTAAATGGCTCTTTCACTCTTTCCGCGATCTTCGAGTACTGCGGTTCACGTTTACGTAGAAGTCTACATAGACTTCCCGGGTAGGCGATTGAAGGCATCGTACGAGCGTAGCTGTACCCTTGGGGATCGAGAAAAGATTCACGCTAAATTGGGGCTTCTTTCTTCTGGGGCTAAGCGCTGTGAGTGAAGATTCCTAAAGCCTGAAGTTTTTACGTTTTGGTGTTGAACACATGGTGTCTTCGTATGGTCGAGGAGGTGCGCATGCCTTGCGGAAAAACGTCAGTAGTGAAAGTGACGGTTATGCGCGATAACAGTAGCAGCCGCTGGCTTGACAGTCACAATTTATTCATGTTCAGAAGTTCCTCGCTGTTGTTGATTTAAATATTTGAATATTTTAAACCGGAATTTCTGGGAGCGGAAAGCTCGACAATCGAGATTTTCCCACCACATAGAGCTGACAAATTGCCTTGCAGCAACGCCATAAACAAAGCAGTAACAGTAACAAAATGGCTCTTTGGCGCCAGGAAGATGTAGTGCGTGAATTTATAGATATATACAAAGGTTATCCATGCTTTGGAAAGTTAAAAGTAATGAATTCATTGACAAAAATAAAAAAATCTTTTCGCTGAATTACGCTTATGTTCAAGTTGATCACATCACCCGCTGCCAAAACTGACGCTAAACTGACAGATACATCTAAATCGTGTGTATCAAAAGCTTTATTTTACATTTGCTTGCATGCAAGTGCGTTTCAGGTTTGCATGACCGTGTATACCCCGGTTAAAAATCGCCAAACCTTTTAAAGCTGTTTTTACAGTTTGAAAATTTTCTTGCATGCGATTTTTTTCTGCTGCAACTTTTCGATCTGCGAACGCGCATTTGTCTCTTTTTAAAAATTGCAACAAGAAATCTTTCAAACTGTAAAAACACCCTAAACATATACAGGGTGTTCCATTAAAAAAAACTGTTGATTTTTCTTGGGTTCCATGAAAAAGTATAAAATTCTATCCCTCTTGGTTAGAGTTAAAAGTGAATGTCAAAATATAAATGAAAACCCTGTACATAAATAAAATTTTATTATTATTTGCTTTATTACGATCTTATATGTTTGTGGATATTTCATTATTTAAAGAAAAAAACATGTGGCAATTACCATAAATAATTGTTTTAAAATAAACAACTTTGGCAAACGCTATTAACTTAAAATTGTTTTACAAATATTTTGATTATCGAACTTTTTATAAAAAAGTAAACACAGTTAATAATAGTTGCAAATAAAATGTTTTAAAATATAATTTAGTAGTGTTACCATGGGCGCCGGAAGGAGGGGTGCATGGTTTAATGTAATACCCGCCCAAAGACTCTTTATATACAGGATGTTTTCTAACAACGGTATGAAACTTTAAAAGATAATTTCTTATGTCTTTTAATTAAAAAAGTAGGTATTTTTAAATATCCCAAAAACACTTCAACTGATTTGGATGAAATTTGGTACACCTATTAATTATAATAAAGTTCTTGTAGAGCCGTGCCTAGATTTAGATTATTGGGTCCAGTGGCGTCTCAGTGGGCATCACAACGAATATTATTAAGAGAAAAAAGTACGCCACTGACTTTTCATAAGGTTTTTATATTTTTTCCGATTAAGAAAATAAAAACGAAACTTTTTAGTTTTCTGTGTTTTCTTCGTATCTTGCTTTGTTTTTGAGAAAAAATGTCATTTTAGGTGATACTACAAAGTATAAAGAGCATAAAATAAAATTTAAGTTAAAATATATAATTTTGACCTAAGTAATAGAAAAATGGCGATTTTTGATCAAATACACGCCTGCTGATTTATTTTAAGGCAAATAATTGTTTATTTTTTATTTTTATTTTCTTTTCATGTTGTCTATGGGTGTGCTTTATTTTTTTCCTCGACGACAAGACTAGATAAAAATAAGCGACCAAAAAGTTGCATTTTAAATTGCTTAATTAAATTGCTTAATTAAAAGAAAAATATAAAAACTTTGTAAAAGTCAGTGGCGTACTTTTTTCTTAATACTATTGGCTGCGGTGCCCACTGAGACGCCACTGAACCCAATAATCCTAATCTATGGAAACAAAACACTAATTCAGCTTTGAAGTGTTAAAAAGTTACTTTTTTAGCACTTTATGTAATGTACTAGAATGAAGCACTTTATATCTTAATGGTAACGATTTAAAAAACTATATATTTTTTAACGGTCGTGAAAAAACATATTATTTTAATCCACCGTTTACATTCAGAGATATTTTCTTGCCTTCATAAACTTTCCAGACAGGGAAGGCACATTACGGCGTTGTAATAAGAGTTTATACAAAGATTGTCCTTTGTTCACAGAAAATTAGGGAGATAAAAAGTCCAAAGATAATGAAAAAATAAACTAAGGGATTTAAGAAATTTGTAAATTACGTGAGGTACTTAAACGGAACACAAATTTTTATCAGGTTCTACATATCGTATAAGTTGATCAGTCCTATGTTATTTTTTTTTTGTTTAAATCTTTAAAACCAATAATTGGATTAAATAAGGTAATTTGATATTATACAAAAAGAGCATTATACTTAGCATATCCAGCTTTGTAAAAATAAATCATTTTCAAAGTTATGTCCGTAGTCTTAGTTTTGAACTACAGAGTGTTTGAAATTTAAAAACTAATCTACAACATTTGTAATTACTTTATTTCATATGGGAGTCGTCTATCATGCTTCAAAAGACGTTTTTTAACATTTAAAATAAAATAAATTTCTACCACGTCGTCCGTAATGGATTAAGGGTAAATACAGGGTGGCCCACCATATTCGACACGGTCTGTAGCTGGATAATCATGGAGTTTTAAAAAAGTAAATACTGGAACATATACAGGTCGGATAAGACCACAGTATAAAATTATTTTACTCTATAAAGGATGTGTGACGTATCAAAGTTATATTTTTTTAAATGGAACACCCTATATTTTATGATGGTTTTAGATCTTACATAAAAAAATAATTTAAGTTTGTTAATTGTACCAAGTGTCTAATTTTATTCGTTTTTGTGATTATTGATTTTTTTCAAAATGCAGGGGTGCAATTAATTTAATTTTATTTTAACAATATAAACTCCTTAAACTTTAAAATTTGTTACAAGATTAGGAAAAGTCTGCCTTATCATACGTAGGTCATATCGAGATCATAGATTATACAGGGTAATCAAAAATAATTTCAATTTTTTAGAAAGTCAAATAGCAATATCTCTCCAATTTTAAATGAAACACCCTGTATTTTTTACACTACATGATGACAAACCAAATGCTCTTTCAAATGGTCTATAGGTTGCCTATACCTATCTTTTATACTTTTAAGTAAATTCCGTTTTAACATATTTTTATTCCAAATGTCTATTTAAATGTAAGTAGGCTGTGATATAGCTATGCCTATTTACTAAGCCGTTATTGCAAAATGTAAATTTGTTGGAAAAAAGCACAAAATTAAAAGATTTTGTATTATCTGCCACTACTTTTAAAAATTCACAGAAAAAAATTATTAGTTGCTTATAATGCTACTTCCAATAACACTTATCTCAGCTGAATGTGGTAATGATAAAACGTGTTTTTAAACAATCCCAATAACGGCTCTGGTCAGTTATGACGACATTCTGTGACCTATAACTCGTTTCTTCCATTATCCATAATCACTGTGTCAAATTGTTTAAAGCAACTTTTAAGGTTATCAGATGGTTTCTCCTGGAATATTTTTCACGATTAATTCTAGACTAAAGTAAACCATTTTTTCACATCCTACCAGTATTATATCATCTTGTTGTTGTAGAAGAAGGGTTTTTATTTAAAATCAATGAAACTTCTTTTAAACTGACTAAAACACTAGTAATCAATAAATGGTCGTTGTTATTTTCTTAAGAAAAATATTAATCACTGCTATGTCACAGCCAACTTTAATTTAAATAAACATTTGGACTAAAAATTTGTAAAAACAGATTTTACTAAAAAGCACAAAAGATAGGTATAGGCAACCTATACACCATTTGAAAGAGTATTTTATTTGTCATCATGTAACGTAAAATAATACAGGGTGTTCCATTTAAAACAAGAGATATATGGCTATTTGATTTTCTGAAAAATTGAAATTATTTTTTGATCATCCTGTACAATATTTGATCTTGATTTGACCTATGTATGATATGGCAGACTTTTTCTAATCTTGTTACACATTTGAAAGTTTAAAGTGTTAAAAGTGTTACAGTAAAATCAATTTAATTTTACCACTGCATTTTTCAAAAAAATCAAATATCACAAAAACGAATAAAATTAGACACTTAGACTTAGACAAAGTAGAATCTAAAACCGTCATAAAATATAGGGTGTTCCATTTAAAAAAATATAACTTTGATACGTCACATTTTTTGAGACACCCTGTATAGACTAAAATAATTTTATACTGTGGTCTTATCCGACCTGTATATGTTCCAGTATTTACTTTTTTAAAAACCCCGTGGTTATCCAGTTAAGAATATGGTGGGCCACCCTGTATATTTAAGAAAAATATGTTACGCCATTGCCTTATCTTTAAAGAAAAATATTTTTAAATTCTCATTTAATTTGTAACAAAGATTCCTCGACTTTTTTTTTTATTCGTTGTACGGTTTTTGCGTAAATAAATCCCAACCATTTCTTGGCATGTTCATTTGTCCAATTCTACAATAGTAAATATGATCTTTCTTATTTATTTTTTAAAACAAAATTATTTAAAATAATTTCATTTAAATTATTACAGGAGATTTAAAAGTTTGATAAAACTTATTCTGGACTTATTAAAATATTTTAGATTTTTATATTAAAACGACTTAAGAACTCTCATAATTTTCTTTTGAAACACCTGCTTCCTCCAAATTTCTACAGAATACAATTGTTCAGCTGTAAGCTGTAAACGAATGGGATCAAGGCGTTTTCGCCAAATTATGGAGTTAAATAAAATTTTGTATTATTGATTTTATCAATTGCACACATTATTCCAAATAAATTTTTCTAATGTCATTTTGCTTAAAAATGAAAATAAGAGGTAGTTTACTTTTAAAGAAAAATAAAGTTTTTAAGCTTCTGCGAACCTGTGTACAAAATTAACAATTTCTTTTCGTGAATCCTATTTTTTTACAAGCAAAATGTTTTATGAAGAAAGATTTTTTTCAAAAAATAAAATTTTTGTTCTATTGTTCTCTGGTTAACCCCATCCGTGTACAGTCTGTATAATGATTGGTAAACCAACTAAGTGATAAGCCGTACTAAACATGTCTACACTAAATACTATAAAATTAGATCCAATTAAAAACCTAAATGTAAAAAGGGTGAGCCAAGTTTAATATTGTAATTTTTCTTGGCTGTGGGCTTCTGCCGCAAAAAAAAAATCTAAATGAGTGCCAAGTTCTGTACAAAATCCAAATATGTATGAGATGTTAAAGTGGGTTATACAGGGTGATTAAAAAATCGATCACGAAACTTAAAGGGGGAAATTCTACTTGACAAAATAAGGGTAGATCTTCATATAATTTTTTTCAAAATGTCATTCGTTTTCGAGTTACAAGCCGTCAAAGTTCAATTTTTATTTTGGTTTTTTCGCCATATTGCATTTATTATTTAACCAATCCCGTTGATATTTGGCACACAAATCGAGTTTTGCAGATTCTAAAATTTTAAGACAAAGCCAGAGGGCACTTTACCTAAAACTTAAAATTTATTTACATCATAACTTTTTATTTTGACAGATATCGCAAAGCTGGGGACGCCATTTTATAGACAATCAAAAACTTAAAAAATAAGGTACTCTTTATTAAAGTCGATAAACCTCATCGTTTTGGCACCAAGAGACATCAAAGTTTTCATCAATTTCAATCAAATTACCTACATACATACAGGGTGTCCAGTAACTTAACCGACAAACTTTACGGAGCAATTCTACAAAAAAAATAGGAAAGAAACTTTATATAAACATATATTATGTCCTAAACGTCTTAGTTTTTAAACTACGGGGTGTATGTAGGTAATTTGATCGAAATTGATGAAAACTTTGATGTCTATTGGTGCCTAAACGGTGAGGGTTATCGACTTTAATAAAGAGTCTATAAAATGGTGCCTTCAGCTTTGAGATATCTGTCAAAATAAAAAGTTAGGATGTAAATAATTTTAGAGTTTTAGGTAAAGTGCCCTCTGGCGGTATTTAAAAAGTACTTTTGTCTTAAAATTTTGGAATCTACAAAGCTCGATCCGTGTGCCAAATATCAACTGGATTGGTTAAAAAATAAATGAAATATGGCGAAAAACCAAAATAAAATTGAACTTTTACGGCTTGTAACTCGAAAACGAATGACAATAAAAAATATATATGAAGCTCTACCCTTATTTTGTCAAGTAGAATCAACCCCTTAAGTTTTGTGATCGATTTTTGAATCACCCTGTATATATTTTTTTAATTCTGATAAAACCTAGCCAAGTTAAATCTAACCTACTTTAAGATCCCATAGATATTTGGATTTTGTTTGCATGAGAAGGCATAATGCACACTTTGAATGCAACGTTTCGTCTTGAACATACGACCATCAACATTGTTTCTTCATATTGAAATTTTAAAAAATGAACATCTCTAAGATGTACGCAGTAGATGTACTTAACCCTTTTAAATCCAATTAAAAAAATCTTCGGTTTAAAATGCGTATATTGTTTGTCCAACGTACCATTTTTCGGGTGGCTAACCTGAAATTGACAGAAAATTGACACAAAACCAAAGTCCCTAGAGTCATCGGATTAATATTTGTCATCCAGCAATGGACTTTGAATTTTCTCTTGTGTTTTGTGACTTTTAGAGGTTCTAAAAGTTTAAGATAAAAGTACTTTTTTTAAATACAGCCAGAGGGCACTTTACCTAAAACTTAAAATTTATTTACATCATAACTTTTTATTTTGACAGATATCGCGTTTTATTAAAGTTTTTTAAAGTATTTAGTGGGTTTGAGGACTATCAAGGAAGATAAACTTTTTAATAAGGAGCGCTCGATTTTTTATATTTGTCCGCAAATATAGGTTATGTTTGTGACGTCACGTTTTTGCCATAATATTTTTTATCTGACAAAATAAACCAATACTTGCATATCATATAATAAAATCACTAAAAAAACAAAAAAAATGTATTTATTTATATATTACCCATAATAACGATTTAAACGTAAATTCCCTGTAAAAAATATTCAAAGGTCAGTGACCCCTGTTTACAAGTTTTAAAGTTCTCTGTAACTGCAGTACTAATAACTACTCAATTGAACTACAAACAGTAAGAACTAAACATATATAAAAATCCAATGACTAAAAAGCAAAAAAATAACACCAAAACCTCGAAAAAAGCTTCCAGTACGATTGTAAACAAAGAATTACGGAAAAAGATTACGTCACAAAACTTAGCGAACATAGGCTTAAATGAGATCGAGCGCTCCTTAATAAAAAGTTAATTTTCCTTGGGACAAACTATACTTTTCACAGTTGAGTTTGACATTGACAGGCTGCGTTAACGGTGTGTAGTGTGGTAGACTCGTCAAAAGGAACCCCCTAAAAGGTTCTAAAAGTGTTATTATCATAAAAAGAATTTCATTACTGGCCCAGGGACGAAAATGCTCGTTTTTTTGCCTCCTATCCCAATGTAAAAATAAACTTTGACTAAAAAAGTAAAATGTTTTCCCACTGTTCCTATCTTAAACGAATTCTTTGCTCTAAATGGCCTCAAGGGTTGTTAAACATGAGCCGTAAAAAGTTTAATTTAATGGCGGTTTATGTAGGGTTTATATACGTAAAGTAAAAATAACATTAAGACTAGCGCTTGCTTTATTATTATTTTGTCGGGAAAAGAAAATTTAGACCAAAAATTATGATAAATTAGATTGCAAAGAAATATCAAACATTAACAAATACAGGGTGTGACGGAAATAATGTTTTTAATTTTAAGAAGCGGCCTTTTGCATTATTCTAAGTAAAAAGTTCATAACAAATTATCTCCGAAAATCAATCGTTTTTCAGAAAATCAAGTCGTAAACATTTGGCAACGTTGCAACACAACAGGGATACAGGGGCACGAGGACCGCAACTGAATTATTGAATTGTTTACGTTTGTATAATATATTTTAAAAATTATGCCTGGATTACTAAATAGTTTTACGCAATTTTCATAGATATATATTTTTTTATTTAATAACGCTTTTAGTACATTACATTTACTAAAAAAATAAGTGGCGATACACACTACCAATCCCAGCAAACACTATTTGCCGGCAATGTACATTTTTCATATTGGCATTGATGGTAAAGCATTGGCAATTGGTGGCAATATTATGCCAACATGTTATACACATTAAAAAGTCAACCCTAAATAAACACTTAATTGCCAATAAATTTTACATGCAGGCGAATTGCCGGCAAGCATACAAAAATGGCGGCATACCAATCCTGATTAAATAAAGCACGCGTTTTTGTTGCAGGCAAATAAATATTGGATTTTTGAAGGCAAACCTTCAATGCATATTCATACTTTTTAAACCATATTATTAACATTCGTATTTAACTAACATTCTAGCAATTTTTTGATCTGTTTTATTTATAATGGCAGCTAAACAACATTATTTTATGTTTTTTACATAATTTAAAGGAAATGGCCTTTTTATAAAATTTTATTGTTAAAAATCATGCAAATAAAAATTAGGTCAAACAAAATGTTTATTATGTATTTTGGAGCGAATAAAAATAAAATGATGGTAAAATTAGCTTTTTAGTTTCTTTTTTAAAAAAGAGTTTTTAATAGACATAATTAAATGTATTAATTACCTAATAAGTGTGTGTTGTGTGATTAATTGGTGATGGCTAGTCGAGAAGGCAAGATATTCAAGTAGACTGTCAGAAGCTGTAAACATTTTGTTTAAAACCTTATTAAAAGTTTTAAAGACGTGTTAATAAAAAATATTATATATATTTAATAGTTTTTTGACATACCGATAGATGGCGTAATGGACAATAAACTACTACGTTTCTGCAATATCTTCGCTTTTTATCGTCTATACCGTACCCATTAAACAAAAATAATTCGAGAGCGGTCTGCAGTAGGTGATCTCACTTAGCTTTGAAAGAAATATCTTCGGCTAGTGTAAAAATCTGCATCTCCAAGTTGGACAGTGTTCCAAGAGATGGTGCTTTGCATTGCAAGGAAATTGCATGCAGTAAGGAGTTTTTTCTATTTTAATTTTCAAATAAAATGTCGCATCATTTTAGCTTTTAAAAAAAAGTACGACAATTTTCGTCAATAAGACGTCAGCGTGCAGCTTGGGAGTATCTGCATTTGCCCACTTTCGTGTCTTTTTGTTATCTTTTTGCAAATAACTTATTAATGATGGATGCCATCATCTTAAACGCATTTTTTGCCAATAACTTATTAATGACGGATGCCATAACTTTATCTGCAACACGTGGCCTAATAACGGCCAATTGCCCACTTTCGCGTCTTTTTGATATCTTTTTGCCAATGCCTTGCCATTAAAGAGTGTTGGCAATGCCAGTAAATTAAATGTACAACGCCGGCAAAAAATGTTATATGGGATATCTACAATTTTATTATCAGTCACTTATTTAAAACGATGAGATGCACCAAAAAAAAAAGGAAAAAAACATACCATTCGTAAGTTACAGCTAAATGTATTTGTATAACCACAATACTACATATACTTTGGGTCGAATCCGTCAATAAATTATTAAAAATTTGTTTTTCGGTTTCCACTCCAACTATACTAGCTGGTAGCCTTATATCAGGAAAAGGTTCTTTATTAAAGCGTTCACCTTTTTCACAATTGCAATGAGCCTCTTGGCAGGTCGTATTATCCATTAGGCTGACTAGGCTACAGCCTAGGGCGCCATGGAAAAAAGGCGCCAGACAGGGGAGTCTTTTTAAAAAGTTTAGGTTTAGTGGGAATTTTTGGTGACAAATTTCTCTGTGAACAAGGTGCTTGGAAATGAAAAGACAAATAGGCGTGAAAAGGAGGGAATGACCTTTTTTTTGCTCATCAAATTTTATTTCGGGTGATGAAGTAAGGCGTCTGGCACTTAAAATAGGCACTATGGAGGAAAGGACCTTTTTTTGCTCTTCAAAAATTTTTTCATGATAAATAGGCGTTCCAGGAATTCTAGCCTAGGGCGCCTCAAACAGTTAATACGGCCCTGCCTCTTGGTAAATAAAAAGTATATCGTGATACTCGCATACCAAAAACATCTCTTTCGTATCAAAATGCACGCACTGATACACTAATACATACTAAAAATAAAATGTTATTTTAATTCGGGTAAGGCACTCTTTACCACAAATTATCAGAATAACCAGATGCGAAACTAAGCGTGTGTGTTGAAATCGCTCACCACTATGATCCCTCCCACTGCGTGGTGGATATACACCCCACGATTTAGTACGTGACCCAATGCTCATCTAGGTGTCAGTTAGTCCAATATTTTTGTTGGTATAGAACGTGAGCATAAGATAGTTGATTGTCTTTAGCTGTTTGTAAACTTTTTTTTTTATTATTATTAAAGTGTTAGTATAGTGTCTTCTTAAATTTTTTTACCGTTTAATATGGGATATCAATATGTACCGGGAGCGGAAAATCACTTTTTAGATTCCCAAAGGACCACTTGAGGTAAATATAAATGTAATATTTTGTTATAATATAATAAATAAATTTTTAATTAATCCGTACATGTTGATGTGCAGGCTATAGATAATATCGGGCACATTAATGTAGCCATAATACTTTTTAATATAAAAATGCATTAAAAGTATTTTCTTGATGTAGTAAGTTCTATTAAAAAAATATGTGGATAATTATTTGGATGGTTTTTCTATAATAATAATATATCTTTTAGCGCAAAGGTCTGGCTTAAGTCTGCCGGAAGGGAGGATTTTTGGAAAAAATCTGATGAATTATAAATTGTACGGAAATCATTTTAAAAATAAATTTATTTCTATCTCGTCATCCGCAATAAAACGTCTATTTAACACTACCGTGCCGACAATATTTTTCAAGCCATTTTCATCAAGAAATACAGACAATTCTGAGAACCTTCCAAAAAAATACTATTCCATCAGGTAATGATTAAATAAATCTTACAAAAGTATTTTTTTTTTTAACTATTTAACATTAATACAAAGTTTTTACAAAATACTTGTTTATAAAGTTATTGATATTAATCAGTATGTGCCTAAAGAACGGGAATTTTTTTGTTATTTATAGCTGCACTGCCATTTGAAAGGCTATATTTTAAATAAAAAAATTAGGTGTTTTCTCAGTATTTAAAAAATAACATACTCCTATTACTATGGCAACATCTGCATTGCTTTAAAATATTGTGGCGGGGTTTCTTTAGAATCTTTTGTTACTCTGACTTCAATTATTCTGTTTTAATCCCCAGTTACACAAAACTTTTTAATAAACAATTAAGCTAGTAAAACGGAATTTAATAAGCAGTTTTTAGACAAGGTTTTTTTTTGTTAAACATTCTTAACCCCCATTAGTATAATCGTTTGTTAAAATGTTTTGTGCAACCAGGTATAGACATTTTATTTCAACATAGGTAAAATTTTTAAGTTGTAATATTTTTTAATAAAGAAATATTTAAATTTTTAATTAGTGTATTATTCTTTTGTCCCGTTTTTTCCACATAAAAAAGCTGCATAATTGATTTCTATAAAATTCTATTTGGTGCGGTTTAACCTTTTACAAATTAAAAATATTACGATCCATGCATTGGTGCAGATTTTCCATTTATTCTTTCTCAAGGTCATAGAAACAAGTAAGCGTATTTCGCCGCACTTTCGCATCTGGGTATTCTGATAATTTGACTTTACAATTTGTTATAATAAATAGCATTATTATTTTTGAAATATAAGCAGAAATTCATAAAGTTTGTCATTTTAGGCCATTTTCCCCTACGTGTTCATAAGTACAATTTTTTTTAATTTTGTATTCCAAACTGTATTCTCCTGGATAAGGGAAAATGCTGCCATGCTATGATTGATAAAGTAACAATACTTGCCTGATTCATGCGAACAAAGCGTAAAGCGTAAACAAAAAGTAATTAGTTTTGTGTTTTTCTTTGCACCTTTTCGCGAAGCACTTTGGGAAATGAATTTGTTACATTATTAATCAAGTAAAACAAAGTTTTGTCAGGTATATAATTTACATGTTACACACCATCCTTATAAATAAATTACTTACACATACACAGAAGATATACAATGTTCCAGAGTTGGGTCGAATATTGAAAATCGGTATTCGAATTCAAATACGAATACCGGAAAAAAAGTATTCAAATACCGATTATTTGAATACTTGGAAAAAAAGTATTTGAATACTCGGTATTCGGGAACACCCGGAATAGGTACTCGAATACTGGAAACAAAAGATTCGAATACTAGAATAAAAAAACAAAGAAAGGTCCTCACCTCATTTTTCCCCACTTTTTGTTTCCTTTTGGTATTCTACTCGTGACAATTTTAGTATTCGAATACTGCTTACACATTCCGGTATTCGAATACCTATCAAGCCTGTATTCGAATACTCAAAAATAGTATTTGTCGAATACTTCAGAAGTATTCGAATACAGAATCCCGAATACTAGCCAAAAAGTATTCTGCCGAATACCGAATACCAAACACACCATGTATTCGAATACTATTCGAATACCGGCAAAATGTATTCTGAATACTATTCAAAATACTGAGTTTTCGAATACGACCCAACTCTGCAGTGTTCTCAGGATAGAAGTTACAAGGGGACAAATTCATCAAAAATTGTAAATAATTGTAAATCGGCATTTGGGAAAAATGGTCGCATGGTCCAGAGATACAAAATTTTATTCCGATTAATAAAATACAGGGCGATTTATAACTAAAACTATAAAAGATGCCATAAAGCAGTGATGGCGTATAGTAAGAACATTTTAAAAGGGCACATTCGGTACCCTTTGAAAATAATACAAAAAAACATAAAAAAGGCCGCCTGCAATCGGACTATTTTATACAAAGGCGCCGTTATCCTTTACAGCGACGCGCTGATACACTATGGGATAGAAATCCATTATTTTGGCCAAAAAGCAACTTTTAATGGCTTATGCTGTGTATTTCAAAGTAGATACTCGAAACTACATGTACGCAAAATTATAAAAGGATATGACGACTTCTATTGGGGAAATAAAAACTTGAAAATGTATTTTATGTAAACATAAATATACAACATTTAATCTACTTAGTTTATTATTAGCCTTGTTTACTAAAAAAAGTAAAAGAGTTTAAATAATAAGAGCTATTGTTGTGTTTCCGATGCAGTCTCGCGAAGTCTCGCTATATACTTTTGTCAAAGATTTTTTTACCTTTTTCTTTATCAGTTTTTGTACTTACAATTGCCTTTCTACTATCTGCTACTTCTGAGTGTTATGACAGATACAAGATTTTTTATAATTTAAAAGGTTTTCCATTTTAAAATTTAATGTGTTTTGTCCTACACTGTATATCCTGAAAGATAAAAGCATTCTGATGAAAGATATGGATTCTACAGAATCTACCTAACAAAACGGGGTTTTTTATTTATTTTATACGTTAAAAAATAAAGAAAGTTGGGAAGATGTTTCTCTATTACGCTTCTAAGAATAATTTAAAATTATTTTTCAGATTTGGATGGTCATATTTCCGAAACTTAAAATATTGTAATTTTTCTTTACATGTCGATTCTTTTTACTCAGTTATAAGGTTTTAATGGGTAATTTTAACAAATGACAAAAACTTTCTTTTTCTTTAATGCTTTAACTTTAAATTTTGACATAAAATTTAATTCTCTACAACACTGCATTAATAAAATTTTGTTTTATTTAAAAAAAATAAAAGTAGGTACTTTACTGTTGGGCATTTTTCATATTACTACTTATAACTTCCCAGTATAATACCAATCGACGTAAAATTTTGTATTTCTTAGTTTAAGATCATGCGAACAGTTTTCCCAAAATGCCGTTTTAAAATTCAAATATTTTTGGTTCATTTGTCATCTTGTAGCACTATCTTGGGACACACTGTATAGTAGGGTGTCCGTTATTTTCCAAATCAATTTTTTTAGCCCCTAAACTCGTAGTTTATAGCCTAAAAAAATATATCTAATGTAAAAATGCTCCTAATTTCTTATTTAAACCATTCCGAAATCATATTGCTTCTCCCATTTAAATAAATTTTAATAAAGGGATTTTTGGATATTTTTATTTAAAATAGATGTAAAAAAATCTACTTATCGCATATTCTGATGGGAAATTTAACGCTTTACCAAAAGTTCTTTTACAAATTTTCGATTAAGTCACTTCTTTAGAAGCTATTTAGCATCAAACGTTAAGATAAGATTGAGTTGTGACCACCCTCGTAAATTTAATAGTAAACCAGCATTTTTAAATAAACCACTCTGTAAATTACATCATCATTAAATAGATATTTTAAAGAGCTTTTAGAAAATACCACATTTGATATCTCTATCTCTTTTAGTTTTGGAAATATTGCCATAGAAATCTAAATAATAGTGGATATAGCGTCTATTTTATCTTCCACACTAAACTTAGTGCTTATAGCTTAGAGCTGAAAATATAATGGAATTTTAACATACCTTTCAGATTTGAATGGCCATATTTGTTTAACTATAAGAGATAGAAATATCAAACGTGGTATTTTCTTAAAGCTTTTAAAAATATCTATTTAATGATGATGTAATATACAGAGTGTTTTATTTAAAAAGTGCCGGTTTACTATTAAATTTCCAAAGATAACCACAACTCAATCTTAACTCAACGTTTGACGCTAAATAACTCTTAAAGAAGTTACTTAATCGAAAATTCGTAAGATAACCTTTTTGTAATTTTATATTTTTTGAATCTTTGTTAAAATATATCATACTTAAAGAAAAGTTAAATTGTAGTATGTATGTTGTTTTATTTATTTAGGTATTTAATACCTATATCTTTTTTGTAATTCAGTTTCCTTTTATGTTTGCTTTTGTAACGTAAGTTTTTGTTATTTAGTAAATACCTACATTTTATTGCCTTTTTTGTTTAAAACTACAATAAAATTTTTATTAAAAATAAAAACAGTATATTACTGTTTCAATTTCCAGTAAACAAATCATCAAATATCGTTGCGAATCCTACGGAGTGGCGTATATAATTTGTTTTAAATTTCACAAGACTGCTTTTTAGATATTTTTTCGCGACTTTTTTTAGCAAAATAAAATAAGTTAATTATCATTTTTCTATAACTTGAAAGCTATCAAAATCTAATTTGTGTTGATTTTATGATATTAAGGACCAACTTTTTTTAAACAATAATATCGGCTCTAGTCAATTTGCCTATTTTGTAAGATTACCACTTCATGATATTTCCGAAGATATGAGAAAGCTTGTTTTTTTTATCTTCGGACAAACCACGAAGGCTTAAAGCCTAAATACTAACGTACCGTGGGTGTCTTAAGCGAGGTAAGAGGGAGTTTGTTGACACGGGACTTAAATACTTGAAGATTTGGGGGGAAGGAAAGACCTCCGCGGGCAGCAGGTTGCACAATCTAGAAACTCTAGGGATAAAAGAACGAACAAAGTGAGAAGTTCGGGGCCTGTCCAGTTGCACCGTATAGGGATGCATACGCGCGGAGTCACGAGTTTCTCTGTTGGGAACCGTGAGTGGAGGAACTATACTGGACAATTCTTCAGAGCAGAAACCATTGAAGTACCTATAAAAAGCGATAAATCCCCCACAGCCCAAAGATGGGCAAGAGAGGAAGCCTTTCTGTAAGTGAAGGATCATTAATGAGACGAATAGCTCTTCTTTCAATAGAATCAAGAATGCTTAGGGTTGTGGGAGTCGCCATGCCCCAGATATGGAAACAATATTCCAAGGGAGGTCGGATTTGGGACACATATAAAGTGTATAAATTAGAAGCGGAAAAGTACTTTTTGGCTCGAAAGAGAAATCCAAGCTTTTTGAAGCTGCCGTGGCTATAGATACAATGTGTTTATGCCAGTTAAGGTTACTTTCAAATGTGACGATCACAAGATTGAAGGTGTCTTTGCTCTGTAAAACTTGGCCGCTCATAAGTAGAGGATGAGTATTTGATGACTCTTTTCGCGACAAGGAACATGATTGTGTTTTGGATGCATTAAAATGGACGAGATTTTTGGCGCCCCAATCCAATATTAAATTAAGATCCTGGGAAAGAGATATTTGCATCGCTTTGCGTTTGTTTTCCAAGTCAGGTTTAGTGATGGGTTTAGGAACCTAAAAACTGGAGTGAAGGGTACTATCGTCGGCGAAACTATGAATGGAATTAGTTGTGGACGAGAGAAGGTCGTTGATGTGAAGAAGAAACAATGTTGGTGCCAGAACTGAGCCCTGAGGGACTCCAGCATTTATTTGGTGAAAGCTTGAAGAATGGACGTTCACAATAACTGATATACGTCGATCAGATAGATAACTAGAGAGCCAAGTACAGAGTTTAGTTGAAAGATCATAAGAGGGAAGTTTATTAAGAAGTGCGGCATGCCAGACCTGGTCAAAAGCTTTGGATATATCAAGAGCAACGATCTGGGACTCACCTAGAAACTCAAGGGCCTTATTCCAACAGTGTGATACGAAGGAAAGAAGATCTGCTGTAGATCTTTTGTGGCGAAAACCATACTGCCTGTCATGCAAAATTTTGTGTTTTTTAAGGTTTACATACTCTAATATTAGATTGTTATATTATTTTTTTTTTAATAGGTTTGAACACTGTATTATGGTTTTAGCCATGGAATAAAAAGAAAGTTATTAAAATTTAGCTCCGAAAAAGTATAAATAAAGATTAAACTCTGCCTCTTATATAATGAATTTACTAAAATCGTTCTGTTATAGGGGCGACCAAAGTCGATTGATGAGATAAGGTCACGACATTCGCCATATTGGCTAGCGCGGCTGTGACGTCAAGTCGGGCCATTTTCGGCCATGTTTGATTTTAGGCAGATCAGTGGCGTAGAATTAAGGAGGAAACAAAAAAGAACTGTATGTTGTAAACAAAATGTATTGAAATTTTTTTAATAGGCATAACTTAAAACAAAAACATTAATGTGGTTTAAATATTGAAAATTAAAAATTATTAAAGCGACGACAGGACGATGAGGTACCTGGCAGAGCAAAACATTTTCCATGGTTCCGTAAGTCAAAAACCATTTTAAAAACTTTGTATAAAGGGTGTCCGCTAATGAATGGTACACAGAAAAACCATAGATTCCTTATGCCAAAATATTAAGATTTAACCAAACATACCTCATATCTAAAAGCTTATAAAAAGGAAGATATAAAGTAAATTTATTACGATAATTGTTCCCCCTTTTAAAATATCTTAATAAAACGGTATCTAGGGGATTTTAAACATTAGCTTCTCAGATCGAATATTAATTTTTGTGTGTAGACTAGAGGGCAATGGGTACACTATTTAAAATTCTCTAAAACTACCCAATTTTTTGTTACTACTCTGTATGTATGTAAACTAGTAAGCTTCTCTATGCTTTCTGCACAAAAAAGGTATACTTAGTAAGAATCGGTCTTGACAACCGTTTTTAAGGTATTCACGTTTTAGTTGTTCAGTGCACCCGAAAATATGTATGTACCTTCAATAACATCGTATTAGCTATAATTACAACTGCGCAGATATAAATAGCTGACATCTAAAAACTCCTGGATACCGAGCTTTAATAAAATGTTTAAAACATATCAAAGATTATCGAAATGCATGAATAAAAAATATTTATATCTCTTCAACACCTCTCTTCCTTATCATTAACTTTTTGATATAGGTATGTTGGTTTAAATCCTAATTGGGTATTTTCGCATAAGAAATCTGTGGTTTTTCTGTGTACCATTAATTAGCGGACACTCATCTGTATATGTATATAAAAACACGAATGACTGAAAACTATTCGACTAAACACTATCAAAATCTATAAAATAAAACGAGTCCGAACCAATAATATATGAAGTCTCTATAAACTAACCAAAAACATTAACAACTGGAAAACCTTGCAAAATATACAATCAAAATGAAAATGGCAAATTTCCACAGTTTTTACCAAACAAAGCTTCGACAAGGCACGACTCTTTCATCATCTGATAATGCTACCAACTTTGAACAGAACTGCTAACCGAAATCGTAATTCTCACACCCTCACGTCCCTGACAAAAGCTATCCCCGGTCTTGCCTATATGTCTAAACCACTTCTCATAAAGAAACTCTGGGGGCGACCAATAATATCTTGCACCAGGGGGTAAGTCACTTTAGGTCCTGATTTAAACCAAATTAAACTTCATTATCATGTAAATTAAACATTAAAATTCTGTAGCATATCAGTGACTTGAAAATTATTTTCCTACATTAATGTACCCTACATATTAAGTTTCACAACAATTATAGCTTGATTACAGCTTAATACAAATTAAATACTACATTGTTAAATTGGCGGTCTACGACAACAAAATGGCGTCTATTGTTAAAGCTATATTGTGGTTTTTATAAAAAAAATTATGTCAATCACTTTAGCTGCTTAGCTTTGCATATACAGGGTGTACAGAAATTAAGGAAAAACCTCATAATATGAACATATCTCCTAAACGTCCTACTTTTGATACTTCAGGGTGTTAAAATAAAAAAAATCTTCGTCTTTCTTAGAATAACTCTTTTACCAACCTAGAAATTTTTAAGAAATATAAAAGACGTCTCTTATCTAATAAAGGATATTTTTTGAAGACAAACAAAAGAGGTACCCCTTCAAAAAGTATCATTCTCTATTTTCTTATTTCCTTTTTTGGTTTTAAAATTTTAAGGGAGTAAAGGGTCCTCACTTGTTCTCTTTCCTTCTTCCCGTATGCTACGGGGGGTCCTCATAGTCGTACGCATTTAAAACACTCCAAAGGCCCAAAGAAAGGATTTTTCCATATACATGTCCCTTCTTAGTCATGCTAAAAGGGGTTGGGGGGGTTTGAAACCTTGAAACCCCGAACCCCCCTTATATACGCCCGGCCATGATTAGTATTTGTTTATGCGAAGACCGTACATCAAATAAAAAAAGAAAGAGATTTAGATCTCTTTCTTTAAAACTAAAAGTAATTTAAAAAAAAACATTCTTACGTGGCATACGATTTTTTTTTATTTACATTACATACCTCACGAATGCCACTGCTAAACCCTGACAAAATCTTTTTGATAAAAAATAATTTACATTTTATATTTTATTATTTACATTATTATTTTTCTGTTCCCTGGCACTTAATTTTTTATATAAACATGTTAGCGCCTTGAAAAAGGAAATAAATGTTTTTGAAAGCTCGGCTTTGCTAAAAAATGTTTAACTCTTAAAGCCTATAAGAAGATATATATAAATATATATATATATATATATATATATATATATATATATATATATATATATATATATATATATATATATATATATATATATATATATATATTAAAGCACAAGGAAAAAATTCCCTACTGTCTTGGTGTATTATACAAAGTATTTTACTCCCTTTAAAGACAGTTAAAAGAAAACATCCTGATTTTCTACGCTATCCACTAATCCACTACGACTCTCTCCCCAGACCGGTTTCGCCTGCCTTACAGGAACTCATCAGTGAGTATGTATCGAGTCGTGGTGAATAGCATAGAAAACCAACGT
Organism: Listronotus bonariensis; assembly: GCA_014170235.1. NCBI lineage: Eukaryota > Metazoa > Arthropoda > Insecta > Coleoptera > Curculionidae > Listronotus > Listronotus bonariensis. The sequence goes on along the minus strand of JACEGR010003822.1, from coordinate 44,566 downwards.
CTACTTATTAGACAAGTTTCATTGTCTAGCGGTAGGATATTAAATCCTACCGTTGATGCCCTACTGAAATCGCATTCAGTAAATATGAGCATCAATTGTAGCGGGGTGTATATATATATATATATATTTATATATATATATATATATATATATATATATATATATATATATATATATATATATATATATATATATATATATATATATATATATTTACGGCCTAGGTTTGAAATGGAACACAATAGTGCTAAGACTTCGCTTTCTCTCTCACACATGACAGGCTTTTCTGTCTTCCTTAAAATTCAAATCAAAAAAACATTGCTCTTTTTACCGTTTCTTTTTTCAAGTCGTGTAAGTTTTTATTATTTTTTTCTTTTTACTTCAATAATTCCACAAAATGGAGAACTAAATTAACACGAGAAAGATTTTACACATCAAATGTAACAAATACAATTAAGAAACTTTGAAAATAGTCTGTGTGAGCGGGAGATGAGTCCGATTCAGATAAGAATTTCCTGTTTCTATTAGAAAACCGATTCGGTGAGTAGTATCATAAATTTAGTCTTAAAAAAGCCACTAATGGTTTTTTTTTGTTCTTTATATTGTAGATGACTTGAGGAAGAGTTGAATATATCTCGAAAGCTTGACAAATGAAAAAGCGTTTTACTTAACCTAAGCCGTAAACAGGACCGCATCCCCACTAAATTTACAATATTTTTTCTTAACTAGCCGGTCACGACTACCCTCCTTCTTTATATATATATATATATATATATATATATATATATATATATATATATATATATATATATATATATATATATATATATATATATATATACATTGCATAAATTTAAGTTTGAATAAATTATTGTAATAGGTACGGAAACAAAACACTACTTCAAAGTATAAAAAAGCGTTAAACTGTAAAAAGTTTTTTTATCACTTTATGTAGTGTACTAAAATAAAGTAATTTATTTTTATGTTAACGATTAAAAAAGGAGTATTTTTTAACGGTCCTGGAAAAAAATAATAAAACCACCAGTTTTATGTTTATTTTAATGGTCTTTTATTAAAGTAAAAGAGAGCATATTTTACTGGCTTACTGGAAAAATACTAACTAATATCAAAGTTTCGTCGATAGTGACTAACCAGAATAATTGGATTATGCTTTATAACTTCCAAGGTTTAAGGCAACCAGATGAAAGCAGCTACCCCGTTAGTAAAATAATTACATTTTGGTGAAACGACGACTCAGTTAAAAGTTAGTTGCAATGTCTGTCTAACCAAAGATGATAAAACCTGATCATCCTTGAAGTTTCAAAACGAGTTAAGCGCTGCTTAACTTTTAAAGCAATTTTAGCATTTTTACCTCTTTTTAAGTATTGTTGAATCCATCGATATTTAATTTGTTTATATTTTTCAAACTCACCGCAGATTTAGTCTAGGTGTATTAGCTTTTGCCACACGAATAATTTGTGAGGGATTTATCGCTTTTTATAGGTACTTCTATGGTTTCTATTCTGAGGAATTGTCCAATATAGTTTCTCCACTGACGGCGGTTCCCAATAGGGAAACTCGTGGTGCCGCACGAATACATCCCTATACGGTTCAACTAGACAGGCCCCGAACTGCCCACTTTGTTCGTTCTTTTATTCCTAGTGTTTCTAGATGGTGGAACCTGCTGCTCACGAAGGTCTTTCCTTCCCCCTCGTATTTAACTCCCTCTTACCTCGCTTAAGACACCCACAGCATTGGTGTGGGCTCTGGGCACAATAATTGCGCTAGACCAGAGTCTGACACCTGGATCTGTGATTTTTTAAAATTATTTTTGTTGCTTTCTATGTTATACAAAAGTTTCTTAAGAGTTTGTTAGTTAAGTTTTACTTTTAATGGTGTTTATGGTATTCCATATTTGGGGTACCTATTTCATATTTTGCTACCTTCATCATTTTTTAGTTTAAAAAAAATCTACACTTAAAATTTTTACAAAATTAAGGACAAATATATGATTGTTATTAATTACTACAATTTTTTTAAATTTATAATATTTATGCAAATTATGTGTAAAAAACAAAATAGTATTCCATATTTGGTCACTTTCCTCTACTAAACTCCTAAAGATGACCATATTTTCAAAACTATTAAAAATTGGATAAATCACAAGCAGGGGCGGTCATAGGGGAGGGGCATGGGGGCCATGCCCCCTTTTATTTCCACATCATTTGTATTTCATACATATGTAATGGCAAATATGGGCATTTTGGGCATTTATTGATTATATGGCCCCCCTCAGGGCTGGTTCGGGGGTAACAGTAATCATAAAAAGTTTTTGCTCCTCAAAAATTTGAAAATTTTGTTTCTTTCTAGGGGCACCAAGATTTTTGTTTTTCGCACCTCATACACTATGGCCCCCCTCAGAAAGTCGATATGATCGCCCCTGATCACAAGTGGATTTTTTTTAAAGTTCTTTAATATATTTTTTAATGACGATAAAATATACAAGGTGTTCCATATGAAAAAAAAACGATAAAAATGCTACTAGTTGGCCAATGTATACAATTTTTTATTTAGACGAATAACAAAGTTAATAATGGCTAAGACAGGGGCGTAGCTAACGCTGTATCAATGATAGGGGGCCCCCTGGCTATAGGGGCCCCCAAATGTGTGTCAGCAAAAATTAGTGGTAGAAAAAGAATGCTGTTATAAAAAAACTTTTTTTTGGCCTTCAAAATAATTTTTTTGGAGCCCCCTTACTTATTGTGATACGGGGCCCCTCCAAGCCACGCTACGCCACTGGGCTGAGACTTAATATGGATGACTCTGTATTATTGTAGGTCTTTGTAACACGCTTTTATTAGCTTGGGTTGTATGTATGTATGTATGTAACGGAATCTTTAAGCTTAATTTTCACCAACTTCCAGCAATTCGATTTCTTTGAAACTTTGCACACGTATCAAGGACCCATGATAATGCAATAATCTGCAAACAGTATCCCGTTATCCTGATTAGGATCGCCAGGATAAATAAATGCCTTTATAGATTTTCTGTAGGAGAGTAGCAGAGAAAGAGCTAGTTCGCGATCTGCGCATGCGTGCAGTTTCGGACGTACTCTCAGCATAAGGCTGACAGAAACTTGTTCGGAGTAGTTGCGTTCTGAAACCCCATGCAACAGTGAAGCTTTAAATGAAATGATTAGATTACGAAATAGTTAAACTAATTAATATATCGAACTAAAAATGAAAAATAAATAATAGTTTAAAAAACTAAAAAATACGCTTTTATATGCAACCGAACTAAAAATTAGAAAATAATTTTTCATTACAAAGAGTTTGTATTACCGTAATAAAAGGTCAAACAATGAATCATAATTATATACCTCAAAATAGAATTATAATAAAATTTAAGATAATAACAGAATAATTCACTTCAGAATAAAAGCGTGGGGTGCTTAATATATTAAATGTTATAATTATTTCATTTGTAAATATCTATGAGGAAAAAGTTATGAAAAAATAGTAAAATGCACCCCACGCTTTTTACTCTGAAGTGAATTATTCTGTTATTATCTTAAATTTTATTATAATTCTATTTTGAGGTATATAATTATGATTCATTGTTTGACCTTTTATTACTGTAATACAAACTCTTTGTAATGAAAAATTATTTTCTAATTTTAGTTCGGTTGCATATAACAGCGTGTTTTTAGTTTTTTTAAACTATTATTTATTTATATTTGTATTATTTAACCCTTTTTCTTTATTTTAACATTTCTATGTATATTTGGCCATTACAGTCAGATTATTTACACTCAATTTTCCTTATTATATTTTTTCGCAACTCGAGTCAAAGCCAAAACATAATTTTGCTTTCATCTTTAAAGGAAAAACGTTGTACTAAAAGAAAAGAAAAATAAAAGGCCATTTATTTCCGTTTTATTTTTCTCAACTGTTTCGTTTCAAATCTCTGTGTATGAATGAATGTTTGTACGTGAAAAGAAATACTTAAACTCTTAAATATAAACCGTTTTCCAAAATATAATTTTATTTTTTGAAAAAAAATATATTTCGTACTATACAGAGTGTTTTTAAAGTTCAGTCAATAATGTTAATACATTGACGTATTACTGTAAAGCATAATACCACAAATTATCAGAATACCCAGATGCGAAAGTGCGGCAAAATACGCTTACTTGTTTCTATGACCTTGAGAAAAAAATAAATGGAACATCTGCACCAATGTATGGATCGTATTATTTTTAATTTGTAAAGGTTAAACCGCACCAAGGCGCTAAGGAGAGATATACTTTTATAGTAATTAATTATGCAGCTTTTTTATGTGGGAAAAACGGGACAAAATAATAATACACTAATTGAAAATTTAAATATTTCTTTATTAAAAAATATTACAATTTAAAATTTTACCCATGTTTTGAAAGGTAAAATATTGTTAGTAGATGTCACGGTTAGATCAATTTGTAATAAAAAGTCTATACCTAGTTGCACAAAACATTTTAACAAACGATTAAACTAATGTGGGTTAAGATTGTTTACCAAAAAACATTGTCTAAAAACTGCTTATTAAATTAATTAAAGATATTCCGTTTTACTAGCTTAATTGTTTATTAAAAAGTTTTGTGTAACTGGGGATTAAAACAGAATAATTGAACGCAAACAAAAGTTTCTAAAGAAACTCCAACGCAATATTTTAAAACAATGCAGATGTTGCCATAGTAATAGGAGTATGTTATTTTTTAAATACTGAAAAAACACATAATTTTTTTATTTAAAATATAGCCTTTCAAATGGCAGTGCAGCTATAAATAAAAAAATAATATTTTTCTTTCTTTAGGCACATACTGATTAATATCAATAACTTTATAAACAAATATTTTGTAAAAACTTTGTATTAATGTTAAACAGTTAAATAAAAATACTTTTTTAAGATTTATTCAATATTTACCTGATAAAATAGTATTTTTTTTGGAAGGGTCTTAGAATTTTCGGTATTTCTTGATGATAATGGCTTGAAAAATATTGTCGACACGGTAGTGTTAAATAGACGTTTTATTGCGGATGACGAGATAGAAATAAATTTATTTTTAAAATGATCTCCGCACAATTTATAATTCATCAGATTTTTTTTTCAAAAAATCCTCCCTTCCTGCAGACTTAAGCCAGACCTTTGCGCTAGAAAATATATTTTCATTAAAGAAAAACCATCCAAATAATTATCCACATTTTTTTTGTAAATAGAACTTACTACATCAAGAAAATACTTTTAAGGCATTTTTATATTAAAAAGTAATATGGCTACGTGAACATTAATGTGCTCGGTATTATCTATAGCCTTCACATCAACATGTACGGACTAATTAAAAATAACTTTATTATATTAGAAAATATCACATTTATATTTACCTCAAGTGGTCCTTTGGGAATTTAAAAAGTGATTTTCGGCTCTCGGTACAGTATAAATATACACATTTATATCCCATATTAAGCGGTAAAAAATTTAAGAAGACACTATACTAACACTAATAATAAAAAAAAGTTCACAAAAAGCTAAACACAATTAACTAACTTATGCTCACGTTCTATACCAACAAAAATATGGGACTAACTGAGACCTAGATGAGCATTGGGTCACGTACTAAATCGTGGGGTGTATATCCACCACGCAGTGGGAGGGACCATAGTGGTGAGAGATTTCAACAAACACGCTTAGTTTCGCATCTGGGTATTCTGATAATTTGTGATAATTCGTCAATCTGTTAATAGCATGTAAAAGTTATAAAGAAAAGCTTATCTAACGATAAAAGGGAAAAAACTTTATATGAATATAATATGTATGTCCTAAAAGTCCTACTTTTGGAAATACATGTTGTTAAAATTTTTAAAAAATCATCATTTTTTTATAATAATTACTTTCATAGCAATTTGGATGTTAATGTCTTATTTTTTTTTATTCTAAAAACGGTTTGCAATGGAACACAGGAAAATTAAAGATTCCTTTTGCAAAAATATTAAGATCTAACCAAACATACTTACAGGGTGGGCCAAATTAAACTTGCACACTTTTTAACTAATAATAACTTTTTAGCTGTTGCGCACATCTTCTTTACTTTTAAAGGGCTAATAGGTAGATATGTTTTCTCTAGGTTTGCCAATTTTGATAAAATAGGTTTAGAGAGGACTGGATTTATGGGACTTTTTCTAAAATACTGTATTTAACCTCGTTGCTAAGGAAATCTGATTTAGCTACAATTAAACTAATACGTTTTTCTTGTAGACAAACTATGGAAAATGATTTAGTAAAAGCGAATCTGTTAACAATTTGAGGATTTAGAAATTATAATATTATTTTTATTAAATAATGCTCCCCAGAAAGAATGCATTTTTCTCGATTAAAAAAAAATTTTTTTTTGGTGTCCTGATAGGTTACCACGGTTACTAGGTTGAATGCGGACCAAACTTAACAGTAAATAATTAAAAATAAACTTTTTAGCCTAATTGTAGATAAAAATCCCGTAAGTCCATTAAAACAAGGAATGGCGTAATTTATGGTAACTTGATCTCTAGGTTTAGCTGATGTCCCGTTTACTGTTACAAAGCATTACAAATGCTGTTTTTTATCGTTATAATAAAGATAAAGTACTTTATTTAAGTAAATTACCTAAAGTGTGAGCACCTTTTAAAGATTTCTGGGACAAGACGTCAAAGTGACTTTCTTGGAAGGGAATCAATAAAGAAAATTTAATTAAAATATTTATAACTGACAAAATATTGATGCGAACGAACAAATAGAGGCTTATTAGAACCCAAAATGATTAATATAACAAGCTTAATTGAACAATTAAAAGATAAATAAGGAGAGCTAACGAGAAATGGACTGGAGAACAAAGCGACAAGGCTGAAGGGGTTTCTTAGCTTCTATGAAAGCAGGAGCGGCAGTAGGGTGTGGCAACGTGGGTTTCGAGGACCTAGGGACTTCGCGCATCAAAGGTTGTGCAGCAGTATGTAAATATAAAGAATAAAAAATATATACAGGGTGTTCATTTAAAAACTTTCCACTCAAGTTGTCTTCGAAACGAGACAGATTTGAGAAAATCGCCGAAACACGTCAAGATATTTATTGAGGGGGAACGGTTTTTACAAAAAATTGGACGGCGCCCCTTTAACCCCTTAACCACCAGGGCCCACCACCCCAAAATCCTTAAATGAGAAGGCGGGTCGAGTGATACATCATTTTAAAGCTCCTGACGAGTACTTTATAACCCTAGAATATAAAGTCAATATCTTCACCTATTACAAAATGGCGGTACTTTAAAAATTACCTAAATACGTGATTTGGATGGCCATATTTCTGAAACTAATAAAGTTAGATGTACCTAATGTGGTGTTTTCTTAAAGCTCTTTAAAGGTCTTTTTAATGGTGATACTGGTAGTAATATACAGGGTAAAAGAAAAAGTACATCTTTTTTATTTAAGAACCCTGTATATTATTTTACCATTAAAAAGATATTTAAATGAGCTTTAAGAAAATTCCACATTAAGTACATCTAACTTTATTTGTTTCGGAAATATGACCATCCAAATCAGGTATTTAGGTAATTTTTAAAGTACCGCCATTTTGTAATAGGTGAAGATTGACTTCATATTCTAGGGTTATGGCGGTATTTAAAAAAGTACTTTTGTCTTAAAATTTTAGAATCTGCAAAGATCGTTTTTGTGCCAAATATCAACTAGATTGGTTAAAAAATAAATGCAATATGGCGAAAAAATCAAAATAAAAATTGAACTTTGACGGCTTGTAACTCAAAAATGAATGACATTTTGAAAAATAATTATATAAAGCTCTACCTTTATTTTGTCAAGTAGAATCACCCTCTTAAGTTTTATGATAAATTTTTGAATAACCCTGTATGTATAATACAAAGAAAAGCTTTTTGCCTAATACAATAAACAAAACAAAATATATTTTAAACATCTTTTAACTTAGTTACAAGCAAAAACTGATCCTCTATAATACCCTTTCTAATAATATAAAAGCATTATTCTGTCGTCTAAATATTATTTGCTTTCCTTTTCCCCTATATTCTTAAAGAATAGAAATCCCAAAGACCTATATTATAGGTATAACAGTAAATTATTTTTATTGGATTTATATTTTATCTTTTCAAAAACGTCGTATTATTTCCAACTCAACAGAAATATATCTGTTATCATAAGGGGGACGGTATTATTTCCTTATAAAAAAATAATGTATTTTTTTAAATTAAAAGACACTTTAAATAAATACACTTTTTCTTTATAACATTTATTATCAAAATATAGTCATTACTTACAAAATTTATATGATATAAAAGCTTGTCGCGAGATTTACCTGTGTAAATAAACACATAGGGTAGGGCGGGGCTAGTTGAGCATAGAGGTAAGTTGGGCAATCAAAATATCTCAAAAACTATCAACCGCACGCGAAAGCATTAAATAGCGCAAAGAAGGGGTTGCGCGAGGGGAACTGATTGTGCAACCACTAGTGGTGACGCGGCGATCGAGAAAAGTTTCCGTGCGCATTGTTTATTTTGTGATTAAAAAGTAAAATAATTGCAAGCCGGAAAATTTGATTTTTGATAGTTAAATGTATTCCGTTCTCAAGGTAATCTTAAGTAAATTTATTGCAGTTTTAATATGTATAAAGATTTTGAATACAATTCTAACCGGTTTTTTAATAAATTTACTTTTTCTTTAAAATTTCAGGTTGGGGTTAGTTGAGCTACAGTTGCCCAACTAACCCCACGGTTTTAAGTATAAAATGTTTTATTTTTTTATTTTTTAGAATACGGACTTATAACAGTAAAACACTAAAGTCTTCTCAAGATGTAAAAGAGGCTGCAACCCGAACTTTATACAAGCAACAAAGAAAACGAGCTGACCTATCTAACTTATAAATTTTCTCTGGAAATAGTTCGACCATACCCAAAGGCTGGTCGAAGAAAAGCTCCAATTTTAACAGATACAGAAGGCATTACAAGAGAAGCAAAATAAAACTGCTTAAAAAGTTTAAAAAACGAAGATGAATTGATAGATATTAAATCCAATAGTTAAGCTAAGCTAGGTACGTTGTTATTTTATTATTAAGATTTGTTGTTTTGTCACTATAAGATTATAAATATAAAAAGCAAATTGTCAAAATGTATTTTTATTAAAACGTATCTAACATTCAAACCATAATTTAACTATACTTTCTAAGTGCTCCACTAGCCTCATACCCTTGCTCAACTTACCTCACCTATGGGGTACGTTGGGCATACTTGACTATCTACATTAAAATAGATGTAGCTCCTAAATTTTACTTATTAGAAAGAAATTACTATGGACACTATTAATAAGGAATAAATTGATAATCCATCAGTATGCGTTATAAGCCATTAAGACTTATTTTTGAGGAGCTATAACCGATCAAGTGAAAAATTGCTTAACTAGCCCCGCCCTACCCTACATTAAATGTAAGCTAAGTAAATACGAGTGCTTAAATTTCCCGACAAGCTTTTATCACATATACAGGTTGTTTTTAAAATAAATGCGAGAAACTAAGCGAGCTGATTCCTTGTTCAAAATAATAGGTAGTTTTTGCATAAACGTTTTGTCAGAAGTCAACCATTACATTAGAGAGAAATCGCAGTACAAAGATGGTGAAAATAGAAAAATACTATGTTTACTTTTAGTTTAAGAGCCCGTAAGCGGCAGACCTTCGTTATTTTTAAAAGCTAAAAGTTTGTCAACGCATGCCCCCAACATAGGTAGAAGCAATGGTAGACTATGAAGTTTAACTTATGGATGGTGGCTTTGGCAGGTACCAGGTACCAAAGGTTAACTAATTGAAATCTCTCCATTTTGTAAAAGCTGAATTTTATATATGTTACTTACCCATATAACATTTTTTGCGTTATACATTTAATTTACTGGCATTGCCAACACTCTTTAATGGCTAGGAATTGGCAAAAAGGTATCAAAAAGACGCGAAAGTGGGCAATTGGTCGTTATTAGGCCACGTGTTGCAGATAAAGTGATGGCATCCGTCATTAATAAGTTATTGGCAAAAAAATGCGTTTAAGATGATGGCATCCATCATTAATAAGTTATTGGCAAAAAGATAACAAAGAGACACGAAAGTGGGCAAATGCAGATACTCCCAAGCAGCAAGCTGACGTCTTATTGACAAAAATTGTCGCATATACTTTTTTTTAAAAGCTAAAATGATGCGATATTTTATTTGAAAATTAAAATAGGAAAAAACTCCTTACTGCATGCAATTTCCTTGCAATGCAAAGTACCATCTCTCGGAACACTGTCCTACTTGGAGATGCAGATTTTTACACTAGCCGAAGATATTCCTTTCAAAGCTAAGTGAGATCACGTAACGCAGACCGCTCTCAAATTATTTTTGTCTAATGGGTACAGTAAAAAGCGAAGATATTGCAGAAACGTAGTAATTTATTGTCCATTACGCCATCTATCGGTATGTCAAAAAAACTATTAAATATATATAATATTTTAATAACACGTCTTTAAAACTTTAAATAAAGTTTTAAACAAAATGTTTACAGCTCCTAACAGTCTACTTGAATATCTTGCCTTCTCGACTAGCCATCACCAATTAATCACACAACACACACTTATTAGGTAATGAATACATTTAATTATGTCTACTAAAAAATTCTTTTCTTTAAAAAAGAAACTAAAAAGCTAGAAAACCACGTAGAAAACAAATGCACAAAGCGGTCACCTTCGATCGAAATTAACGTAGCTAATTTTACCATCATTTTATTTTTATTCGCTCCAAAATACATAATAAACATTTTGTTTGATCTAATTTTTATTTGCATGATTTTTAACAATAAAATGTTATGAAAAGGCCATTTCCTTTAAATTATGTAAAAAAGCATAAAATAAAGTTGAAGTAGTAGTTGGTTAGTAGCCATTATAAATAAAACAGATCAAAAAAATTTGCTTTAATGTTAGTTAAATACCAATGTTAATAATATGGTTTAAAAAGTATGAATATGCGATTAAGGTTTGCCTTCAAAAATCCAATATTTATTTGCCTGCCACAAAAACGCGTGCTTTATTTAATCAGGATTGGTATGCCGCCATTTTTGTATGCTTGCCGGCAATTCGCCTGCATGTAAAATTTATTGGCAATTTAGTGTTTATTTAGGGTTGAATTTTTAATGCGTATTAGATGTTGGCATAATATTGCCACCAATTGCCAATGCTTTACCATCAATGCCAATATGAAAAATGTACATTGCCGGCAAATAGTGTTTGCTGGGTAGGTACCTATTAAAAGATACATCCTCCTCTCAGCTGCCAGAAAGTTTTGGCAGTTCCAACCCATTGGCAGACAAACATTTTGGGGTAATCTCAAATTTCGGACACCCTGTATATTTTATGGTAATAACGTAGAAAAACGTAAAGTCAGTACCGGATCCATGAGTTTTTACTTAAAACCTTTTTTGTCAGAATTCAACATCGATCGCAAGGGCGCAAAATTAACTCTTTGATTCACTTGAAATAAAGCCTTGATTCAGCAATGCGTAAAGGGGCCCTGAAAATTGCATTGCCTTGGGGCCCAGACATAGCTAATCCGGCCCTGAATACGTTATATGTTGATAGAAAAAGTTTTAAAGAAAATATTTATTTATTATATGTACAAGGAAAAACGCTCTAGATTTTAGCTCGAGGTTGTGTTGTTTCCCGACGCAGAGCGAAGGGAGACAAGAAACCGAGAGTAAAAATCTAGAATTTCTTTCGTGTATAATACTAAAGAACATTATAGCTACCACAATAGAATGCCAGTTCATATGGCAGAATTACGAACAATTTATTACCACGCGCTTATATGGACAACTTCGAAGTCTGTATAACACCTCGGACCCGATATTAAGCGTCAGCGGCCAGCGTTGAGCGGAAAATGTGAGAGCGCTGTTTTTTTTATCTTAATGCGAGAATAAAAGAACTTCTACTTTATTCTTTTTTTTTTCTTGGTTTTGGTCCCTTCAGGTCCAATCCACCACTCTCCCCCTTCTGGACTATGCTTTCCAGGGCTTCGTCGGCGGAAAATCTGGATAATCGAGCTAGTAGCTTCCCGAAATTCGAAAAACAAAACCAAAAATAATTCCACAATCGATGCAATAAATAAATTATCGGCTGTCAAACCAAGACCTGCTACTGGTGTTACGTATAACCTTCACTTTCACTACTGACAGTTCCCATGGCACGCCCATCTATTTCCCACTGTTGGAGAAATACCTCGTGTTCACTACCAAACAGGATATCATCAGCTTATAGGAATCTTCGCTCACAGCGCTTGGATCCAGAAGAAAGATGCCGTCAATTTAGCGTGAATCTTTCCTTGATCCCCGAAGGTAAAAACGTCCGTACGGCACCTCTAACCGCCACTCCGGGAAGAACTTTGTAGTCCTCTACGCACGTCCGCACTGTCCGGAGGTCAAACAAAGAGCCAATAAAAGAACTTTTTATTTAAATCAGCCGCACAACGCTTACGCTTAGTATTGTAGCAGAGGCCTTAAGAGGTTGATGAGAGGTCTTCGATTGTCGGCGCCAATTTATTTACACGCGTCCGTAATTCTATTTCGGTAGCTATTATATTCTTTGATAATACACTTGAATGATGCTGACTTAATGTTAAAACAAAATATTAATAAAATTAAACTCAGAGAATTATTCAAGTAAAATTTGAAGTTTAAAAAGGGTGGGCCGTTGTTTTAATACGACAATAAGACCTTGCGTTACTATGGAAACCTTTAAAATAGTTACTAAATATCTTTCAATGTAATTTTCTAACTTGATGGATTTAAATTTAAAATTTGGAACTTAAAGTAAGTAAAGTCTGTACAATCACAATTCAGACAGCAAAAAACAGAATTTTAAGCACTTCCAAGGCGGCCTCTTTGTTAAGCATGGGCGGAAGAATAAAAGTTTAATAGAGCAATTATGGTAAATTAAAAATTAATAATAATGTTAAATAAGATATAAAATTAAATAGAATAATTTTTTTACCGGGTGACCAGTAATATCGAGGAAAGGCAGGTAATAATTACCTATAAACATAATTATTTGAGATTTGACTATGTTTAAAAAAGATAATGAGTGCCTTCACCTGTACCAATGTGGTAATTATGTTTTTAATCATTATTTTATCAATTTTCGCTTCGTTTCGTTAAAGAAACGCCTATGGTTTCCACAATTTAATAGAAATATTCGCCCAACCAATTAGTACAGTAAATTTGGTTTAATTTGGTTATTGTGGTGTTTTATTTTTAGTGCCGGATTAAGGATTTTTTTAGTGAAGCGAACACTAGCACTATATACGATGCAGTCGTCGGGAAATTAAATAACTTTTGAATTACAGGTCGTAGAAAAATTTCTCGGGTATCATTTAAAAGGTAAAGTTATGTAGAATAGAGAATTCCAAAAACTAAAATAATGCATTTAAAAATTGAAAAAAAAATGTCATAATTTAACGCCAAAGACTATATTTTATCTTACTTTTGGTCTTCTATTTATATTTATGATATTTTATTTCCATACATTGATTTTGTTATTATTTATTGGTTTATTTTATAATAAATGTAATAACATTTTTCTACAAAAAATATTACATTAGTATAAAAAGCCACAAGTAAGATAAACAAAACTGTATATTAATAAATTATCATAAATACATTTTTTTTTATTTTAAAGTAAAGGCATTTTCCTTAATTTAAGACCAAATTAATAACCAAATAATCCTATAATCCAAATGAATTTTATGTAAAAAAATATTTCATCAATATAAATGGAAGGCGAGAAGTAAGATGAAAAATAATCTATTTCGACTGAATTATCACATTTTTTTAATGCACTATTTTGGAACTTTAGAGCCAAGATTTAGTTATTCTCACAAATCTATATTCTACATAACCTTACCTTTCAAATGATTCGAGAGAAAATTTTCTACAACAGATCGTTCAAGAGTTATTTGATTTCCAGACGATTTTTACTGAATCGTACATAGTACGTCGTTTGCGTCTCTCTCCCTGTATATAAGAGAAACAAAAGTAGGTACTTCAAATGAAAAGTGGAAAGCAAAAGAAAAAAACCGGCCCTCGCCGACAAAAACGCGCCTTTTCACCGTTTGCATTTCTCTCCATATGTATAATGGAAACAAAAGTACTTTAAATGAAAAATGAAGAGTAAAAAAAAAGGTCCTCGCCCTCAAAAACGCGCCCCTCCATAATCTATACTTCCTGAGCCTTCATTTCAGAATACACCCGTTCGTGGTCACCTTATATAGACAAGGTACATTACACGGTATTTTAGGTTCTTAGTATTTAATAAGTGCACAATAAAAACTAGAAATTCTTATCTAAATCTACCGTTTTTTTATCACAATAAAATGGCCGCCAAAATTCCAATTTATTAGCAAATTAAAAACAAATTTCTAATAATAAATACAAAAAAAACTATTTCACCTTACACAATAAAAAACATTTATAAAAATCTAAATTAGGACCTTAAATCATAAATTCATAAATATTAAAAATGAATATGAGACGACACTGTCTTTTAGTTGCAGGTGCAAGAATTCTGAAGAAAGTTAAATAGGTCTTATCTCTCTTAAAAATATCTATCCAATCATGTTCGTTTAAATTTGGAGTAGACCATTAGGACTTAAACCCCGCCTACCATTTTCACTGACAAACTTGTCAAATCAACGTGGACTCTCTACGGGGACTGATCAACCATGATATAGGCTATTTATTTTATTGCGTGACGTGGTAAATTGATAGAACCCCAATTTTTGTGTTGTCTCAATTTACTTTATAAGGAGTAGGTATAATTGTTTAGTAGTTACATATTTTGAGTATTATCAAAAATCTGTGAAATAGATCGTTGCCTTTGGTAACTTCATAATATCAACGATCTATTGTTGTAAATAGATTTTTGCCAAAGGTCTAATTGGATTTTTTATATAAAGGAAATGTAAGTTCTGTATAATAAAATATTCTATAATTAAATATCCACCTTTAATGACGTATATTTATGTCCTGGAAAAAAAGCTTTCTTTTTCCCCACGGGAATAAAGTAATTTTATAAAAAGTCACATATTAGTACTGTACGGGTGACTTCACCACCCGAAATAAAATTTGTTGATCAAAAAAAAAAAAGTGTCATTTCCTCCTTCTCGCGTCTATTTCATTCCAGAGCACCTTATTCACAAAGAAATTAGTCACCAACCAAAAATCCCCACCCGACCTAAACTTTTTTAAAAACTCCCTGTCTAGCGCCTATTACTCCCCTGTCTGGCGCCTATTTTTTCATGGCGCTCTAGGCTGTAGCCTAGTCAGCCTAAACTATAAATGTAACAAATTTTTAACTTATAATGATAAAACATAAACAAGGTCGACCGCGTAGAACTGTCAACACAAAGATCGACGAAATGCGATATAAAAAGACAACACAATTTGGAAAGAGAAAGATGGTAGTAGAGGTAGTAGAAGTGAAGCTAAGAAAATAGTTCTGGTTAAGCCCGTACGGGCTCCCCTTGGTTTGGAAGATGCCCGTACTAAATTTAGTACGTTAACTAAGTTCCTGTAGTCTAACTGAAAGATGCAAAGTTAGTTTTCATGGTCCACCAGTCCTATGGTCCCAGAAGATAATTCCGTATGGTATATTTGTCCTAGTGACGTACAGTGGTCCTTATGTAATACAAAAGCCAATGTCACAATATTAACCAAAGTTTAATATTTTAAAATATATTAAATTTTTTAATGAAACACTCTGTACAACACATAGAAAACAAGAATGCCTAAAACTGATAATGACATACTGAAGAAGTTAACATATCTTTGGTATGTCGTTGGCGGGAATTATAATTAGCAGCCAGGAGTATAATGACATTATCCAAAGGGCACATCAAAGTCATCCAGCCTAGTTACCGCCATCTCTGCCTGTGACAGCCAAGCCCTTTTACAAAATCAGCACTTAAGACAAATTTTAAAATATATTTTTCCAGAAAGAAAAGGGAAGAAATTATCCTGCTTTTCCTTGGCTCCATAACTTTACCGACCTAAAATACTAAAAGAACCGGCAACTCGCAATTCTTTTTTAATTATGTTTAGCCCTTTCTTTTCTTATTATATCCTTTCTTATACAATATAGAAAGCGGGTTTGGCCCAACTTCTAATTAACTGTATTCATTAATTTTTGTTACTGCCACTCTGACCCCTTCCAAAATTTTAATATTTACAAAAAATGATGCAAAGTAAAAAAGAAAACCTTTTTTTTATAAAAATACTGCTGTGGTAACTAAGCTTACCGTTTTTATTATTATATTTTATTTTTAACTTATACACGACCTTTCGGATAGTATGTTTGTCCCAAGGTTAGTTTATATTTATAAGGTTGCGACATAACCTCAACTTTTAGGCGGTTCGAGGTCGGGGACGCAAGGAAGGGCACTCCACGGAGAAAAGTTGGCAAGACTGGGTAAAATCAAAGCTGATGATTAATCCAGTGGCGTCTAAAATTTGCGCATTTCATTTTGCATTGTTTTAGAAGTGATATTTGTTGAGAGATGTAATTCTAAATGTTTTTTATTTAAAGTAAAAGAATTTACAACCTAATAATAATTAAAAACTGTTGTGTAAACGGTTGGTTTACTAATACAATAAACTGTATATCTCCGGCACTGAACAACATGGCCGAAAAATGGGAGCTGTGACGTCATAACACGTCAAAGTAATATGGCCAAATGTCGCGACCCTATATAGACCGACTCTGGTTTGTCCGACGTACCATTTTTCGGGTGGCTAACCTGAAATTACCATAAAATTGACAGAAATGACTGTTCTTGACAAAACGAAAGTCCCCAGAGTCATCTGATTGATATTTGTCATCCAGTAATGGACTTTGCATTTTCTCTTGTGTTTTGTGAGTTTTAGAGGTGCTAAAAGGTGTTTTATTAAAGTTTTTAAAGTGTTTAGTGGGTTTGAGGACTATAACATTTTGTGCTGTTTATATACTTTTTGGTTTGGACTTCTTATTGACATTTTTTATAGTTCATAATTTGTTTTATTTCGGGTAAGTATTGGGACTGGTTTTTGGTAATAAAATCCAGAATAAACATATATTTTTTACATCTGTTTTTTAGAGTATGGATTCCATTGATTACTGTACCTCCAGTTTGGGAATTCAAATCCCATTTCCAAACAGTGATGGCTCAAAGGTATAAATAAACATACCCTAATATATAATTTTTCTCTTTAGTTCCAACCTACTATACAACTTAGTCCCTTCTTACTGATATTGCCACTGCAATAGGGTAGATTCAGGTTGTGCTTTACCTATATGAGAAAATTTCCCAGAGGAAAATTTTGTATTTTTACTGAGATGTTTACAGTAGCTTTGGTATTTTTCGGATAATTTATCGGTGCTTAATTAAAAATATTTTGATGTATTATTATATGTATATACATATGTTTGTGGCTTACAAAAGTGTGACCTGTGTGACTGTATAAAGTTATGTTTTTTTTTTAATGGATCACCCTGTATTTTATATTTTTGTTTATTTCCTTTTTACATTCTAACCCTTTTTTGTTATAGGTTATATGGGGTGAAATCATTAAATTTAGAAAATATTGTAGTTTATTTTCGAAGGATGGAAAATTCAGCACATTATTTTTATTGCTACCACTTTCCCAATTTCATTTTTTTAAGTTGTCTGGACAGGCAATAATCTTTTAGATCCTATTTGTACATTTTATTAATAAAATAAATTTTTATTGTACAGGGTGTCAAGAAAACAGTGGTAAACTAAGTAAAATTAAAACCTACGGAACTTTCTTATTTTAAACACCCTGTATTTTTTATCATTGCTTCAGGCCTTTTAATACCTATACATTTTCTTAAGGTTGCTCTATACCTAAGTCAAGTAGTTTTTGCAATATTTTTAATTTTTGTTTTTTTCTTAATATTAGTTTTAAATTTAAATTATGATATCCGTAAAAATTAGGTATCCTTAAGTGAAACTATAATTAAAAAATAATAATAATAAAAATATCGCAAAAAGTACTTGACTGAGGTATAGGGTAATCCTCAGGAAATGTATAAATATTAAAAGGCCCGAAGTAATGATAATTAAAATACAGGGTCTCCCATCAAAAAACTAATATTTTCCTAAAAAAAGAAAACTAAAATTATTGCATCAAGTACGAACCTTAAAGAAATGTATAGGTATTAAAAGGCCTAAATCAACGATAAAAGAAAATACAGGGTGTTCCATTTAAAGTAAGGATGTTTTAAAGTTTTTAATTTTTCTCAGTTTACCACTGTTTTCTTGACGCCCTGTATAATCAAAATACATTTTATTAATAAAATGTACAAATGTGGACAATTGGGTACTTGCCTATCCAGGCAATTTAAAAAAAATCAAAATTGGGAAAATGGTAGCGTTATAAAAAATGTCCTTAAATTTCTTAAAAAAAACTACAATATTTTCTAAATTTGAAGATTTAACCCCATATAACTTATAACAAAAAAGTGGTGTGATGTAAAAAGGAATTAAACAAAAATATAAAATACAGTGTGTTTTATTTAAAAATATATAACTTTTTGTCGTCACGCTTTTATGAGCAACCCGGTATATATCAAAATATTTTTAAAATATTAGGATTATGCCTAGCTCTATAATTACGAAAAAGAAATTAAAAAAGATTTATGGATTACAAGTAAATGAGCTTTGTCAGACTTCTGACTCACCCTGTATATTTGCTTAAATTTACTATAACCGTATAATTTTTGTGTATATTAAAAATTATGTTATCAACAATAGCAAAATAAAGAAAATATTATTTACAAATGTTTGTTTTTTAAGGTTAAAGTTCTATTTATTATTTGATTTAAAAAAGATTATGTATTTTTCAGGAAACAAATCAATTTAAATGTATTTTGCCTTTTCTTTTCCTTTTGTGTTATCGAAATACCGTTTTCCCATTAAGTGGATGTCAAGATATAAACATTCTACCTATATTCTTTACCGACAGTTCCAAGGTTGTCAGGAAAAATCTACACAAAGGATTTTCCATTTTCAGCGCTCTATCTTTGAATGGAAATAAAACCAATTATGAAAATTATATGGCAATGGCTGTATTATTATTTTAAAGCGAATTTGATGACATTAAGTTTTAAAATAGAAATTCAATTTTCGATGAAATTTTGACACAAATTTGCCTAATTTGCCCAATCTCACCAATGGGGCAAGTTATGTTGGCCTTTAGGCCGGCAATCGTTTGTGGTTTGTCCGCATATACTCGAAATTTGATGTAGGCCCACAAGAAGAAATCTCACCTAGGCGAGAATACCATAAATTAAACGCAGAGCACGGAACGTTTGGCAAACTCAGCACTGATTTTGATAATAAGATTTAACGATTTTTACGCGTTGTTCAATCGTGCATCGTTCCATAGTATCTCTCTCTTTGTTTGATGGCTCTGATACTAAGTCAATTCGCCAGTTCTCCCGTTCCGGTGATATAAGCTAGTGCTTATAAGCTTTCCCGGCTTTGTCCGTGGAAAATCTGGAAAATCGAGCTCGAAACTCCCAGACTTTCCCCCATATGAATAAGAAACACTTCTAACAATCAACAACAGCGATGAACTTCTGAACATGCATAAATTGTGGCTGTCAAGCCAGAGGCTGCTACTGGTATCGCGCATAACCGTCACTTTCACCACTGACGCTTTTGCGCAAGGCATGCGCACCTCCTCGACCATACGAAGACACCATGTGTTTAACACCAAAACGTAAAAACATCAGACTTTAGGAATCTTCAGTCACAGCGCTTAGCCCCAGAAGAAAGAAGCCCCAATTTAGCGTGAATCTTTTCTCGATCCCCAAGGGTACAGCAATGTTCGTACGACTCCTTCAGCCACCTACCCGGGAACATTGTAAAATGTCACTACTGACCGAGTACTTCGCAAAAATTTAACGGCTGTATCATTCTTGCCTTGGTCATGCGCTGTTGTCAAACACCGAGCGTTAAAAATGGAAAACTCTTTACAAGTGTAGAAATTGTCTTTTTTTAGAGATTTTCTACACAGTTTGCTATATTGGTTACATTTTTGCTACACCCGGTAACAAAATGCTGTTTTATGTTTATGTTACGCGTTTTTTTAGATTTAGGGTTTAGGGCTGCTTTTACGGTTTTCCAAAATATAAAATATTAAAGCCTCGCTCTTCGTGACAAGATTATCATACTACATCCAATATTGGTGGAAAATTTAAATATTTATAAGCGGCTGCTGGCAGCGTTATAGTCCAAGATCCGAATAGGAAGTGACCTTCACCCACCTGTTTACCGGATAAAAACTCTTTTATATTTAAAATAGTATTTAAACAAAGGTATTGCCATGCGGTTGCCTACAAAAATTAGTTCAAAGGTATGACCAATTAAAAAAAGTAAGTTTTTCTAATTTTTGAGTGACCCTGTATAATGTTAATTTTTATTTTTCATTATACATGACAGTACTTATATAGGGTGTTCATTTAAAAACTTTCCACTCAAGTTATCTTCGAAACGAGACAGATTTAAGAAAATCGCCGAAATACGTCAAGATATTTATTGAGGGGGAACGTTTTTACAAAAATTGGACGGCGCCCCTTTAACCCCTTAACCACCAGGGCCACCACCCCAAAATTCTTAAATGAGAAGGCGGGTCGAGTGATACATTTTGAAGCTCCTGACGAGTACTTTATAACCCTAGAATATGAAGTCAATATCTTCACCTATTACAAAATGGCGGTACTTTAAAAATTACCTAAATACCTGATTTGGATGGCCATATTTCCGAAACTAATAAAGTTAGATGTACCTAATGTGGTGTTTTCTTAAAGCTCTTTTAAAGGTCTTTTCAATGGTGATACTGGTAGTAATATACAGAATAGAAGAAAAAGTACATATTTTTTTATTTAAGAACCCTGTATATTATTTTACCATTAAAAAGATCTTTAAACGAGCTTTAAGAAAATACTACATTAAGTACATCTAACTTTATTAGTTTCGAAATATGACCATCCAAATCAGGTAATTTTTAAAGTACCGCCATTTTGTAATAGGTGAAGATATTGACTTCATATTCTAGGGTTATAAAGTACTCGTCAGGAGCTTTAAAATGATGTATCACTGGACCCGCCTTCTCATTTAAGAATTTTGGGGTGGTGGCCCTGATGGTTAGGTTAAGGGCGCTGTCAATTCTGTAAAACGTTCCCTCTCAATAAATATCTTGACGTGTTGTGGCGATTTTCTCAAATCTGCCTCGTTTCGAAGATAACTTGAGTGGAAAGTTTTTAAATGAACACCCTGTATATTAGTACATTTTGTTTCTTTAATGTTATAAATAAAGCTGTACTAAATTATTAGATTTTAAACTTAAAATTTTTTATTTGGTACATTCTGTATTATTTTTAAAATGTATATTTTAATAACTAGCATACGTACGTGTTTAAAAATATAGGGGTTGTCATAATACAAGGTGTGTCAAAAATTTTGAGGTTATTTTTTTAAATTAAATATGGCCTTGACCTGATTTTTTTAGGCAATTCTATGGCGATACCTTTGTTTAAATACTATCTTTATTATAAAACAGTTTTTATCCGGTAAACAGATGGGCGAAGGTCGCCTCCTATTCTGATCTGAGACTATTAATTTATGTTATTACATATCGTTGTTATTACGTAAGCAATGTACGAATATAATGGGGTCTATCTTTGGTTCTTGGGGAAGAGAAAGCAATTCCCCCGCCCCCCCCATAACCCCTTTTTTTGCATAGGGCCCTGTATAGGAGTAAACTTACTGCTGTGATATACCTAACTACCTAAGAAGCTAAGTTTTGCTACCCTTGAGGCTGAAGCTTGTTTTAATTAAATTGAAAAGCATAATTATGTGTCCACAAAAGTATATAATAATAAAAACATAAAGTATGAAACCTAATTCATTTTAATTACGAATTAAAAGTTTTATATTCTTGTGAAATAACATTTTGCACGGAATTCTCATAGAACTTCATTATTGTAATAAACATGGCCTAGCATTTGCTGGTTTATGAAATTTACAACCTTTTAAAATATTTAGAGTGAATTTTAATTCTAGTTTTTTACGAGTTTTATTTAAAAAAAAACACTTTTACAAATGCCATGCAGATTTTTATTAAAATGACATGACCTTTTCGGACATTTTAATTACTTTGCCCAATGGCGTAGCTAGGTTCTTTAAACGTTTTTTTTTATTTAAAATGTGAGGCATGCACATACATCAAATAAATCCCAGGTGCTAATTGGCCTAAAGACACTTCAGTACAGAAAATGCTATTATTTTTTTATCTTTGGACACCACGAAGGCTAAAAGCCTAAATACTAACGTACCGTGGGTGTCTTAAGCGAGGTAAGAGGGTGTTTGTTGACACGGGACTTAAATACTTGAAGATTTTGGGGGAAGGAAAGACCTCCGCGGGCAGCAGGTTCCACAACCTAGAAACTCTAGGGATAAAAGAACGAACAAAGTGGGAAGTTCGGGGCCTGTCCAGTTGGACCGCATAGGGATGCATACGCGCGGAACCACGAGTTTCTCTGTTGGGAACCGTAAGCGGAGGAACTATACTGGACAATTCTTCAGAGCAGAAGCCATGGAAGTATCTATAAAAAGCGATAAATCTCCCACAGCCCGACGATGTGCAAGAGAGGAAGCCTTTCTGTAAGTGAAGGATCATTAATGAGACGAATAGCTCTTCTTTGAATAGAATCAAGAAATGCTTAGGGTTGTGGGGGACGCCATGACCCAGATATGAGAACAATATTCCAAGGGAGGTCGGATTTGGGACACATATAAAGTGTATAAATTAGAAGGGGAAAAATACTTTTTGGCTCGAAAGAGAAATCCAAGCTTTTTTGAAGCTGCCGTGGCTATAGATACAATGTGATTATGCCAGTTAAGGTTACTTTCAAATGTGACGCCCACAAGATTAAAGGTGTCTTTGCTGTGTAAAACTTGGCCGCTCATAAGTAGAGGATGAATATTTGATGACTCTTTTCGCGACTATTTTAAGAAAAAATGTTAATTTTCCCAGCAAAAGTTTTAGGTAGATATTTTTTGATTAAAATTTAAGATTTAACGGAAAAAATTTATCCTATTCACTCAGAGAAATACACATATAGAATTTTCCTTTAATACTTACATTTTCTTTAAGCCAACCAAACAAATCTACCTATTCTTCCAAAGTCTAGAATATTGTTCTTACCAAAGAGTTACTCTCGATGGTAAACGCCCTGTTTTTGGAAACAATGCATTTCCTGACC
The DNA here is from genome assembly GCA_014170235.1 of Listronotus bonariensis. Classification (NCBI taxonomy): domain Eukaryota; kingdom Metazoa; phylum Arthropoda; class Insecta; order Coleoptera; family Curculionidae; genus Listronotus; species Listronotus bonariensis. Next base: position 21,149 of record JACEGR010003822.1, on the reverse strand, counting down.
TATGTTTATAAGATTAAACTTTTATTTTGGAATTAGTTTAGAAATAAGCCTTTTATGTTTTCTTAGGCAATACCCTGTATATTTGGTGTGTGCCCCATGTATCAGTTTTAACACGCTTTTATTAGCTTTAGTTATATGTATGTATGTATGTAACTTCTTCCAAAGAATACTAATCCATAGAACCCCACAAGTGAGATTTCAGCGTACTTTTAAAATTTTTAGTACCTACCCTGACCAACAGATGGCGAAAGTACAATGTCGCTTTGGTAATACGATTACCATCAGAAATTGATAGCAGTCGCTGACGAGCAGTCGGCCCGATCAGTTAGAGTGAGGATATACGCAAAATTTAATAAAAATAAAATCCCCGATAAATGGACCCAGTATCCATAAGACTATTAAATTTATTATTACAGAATAGGATATGTCGATGCGTTTTTACAAAACATCGTAAGCGACATTCGCCAATTTTAAGGAAAACGATTTTTCTTCCCATCGCGTTATTTTTAAAGAAAACCGAGATCTGAATGTTTTTATTTTAGATTTCTCTTTAATATGAATTACAAAACAAACATATTTAACATTTAATGTAAAAAATTTCAGAATCTCCTAAAAAAACTAAAAATTTTAAAATTCTAAACCGAAATAATAATTAATTTTTAAATTTTTTATTTTTATTCAATTTATTTTGACAACGGTGGCAGACTTGCCATCAAAACGTCGATTTTTAGTTCTCTATTTACTTGCTTTATTTTTTTTTTTGGTTTTTGGTACTTTTAATTTATTTTTTGGCGTATACCCAAATAACTACCATAAATTAAATGAACCGCCAAACCAATATAGAACATATCTTCATCTGAAATAAAGCAAATGAAAAAAACCGTTTCCCGTAAAACTGACGAATGTCGCTTACGATGTGTTGTCAAAAACCCATCGATATATCCTATTCTGAAATCATAAATTTAATAATCTTATGGATACTACCATTTATCGGGGATTTTATTTTTATTAAATTTTGCGTATATCCTCACTCTAACTGATCGGGCCGACTGCTATCAATTTCTGATGGTAATCGTATGAGCAAAGCGACATCGTACTACTTTCGCCATCTGTTGGTCAGGGTAGGTACTAAAAATTTTTAGGGTACGCTAAAATCTCACTTGTGGGGTTCTATAAATTGTTATTCTTTGATTCTTCTCCAACTGTTCGCCCTCTGTTGGAGATTAACTATACTACCTGCATCAGTATTACTCACACCCTCTATCGGAGATTTAAAATGGATACTAATGACTAGAGTATGGATTGTGGAGGGGAGGATCACCATCTTTTATGGCGGATAAGTTGAAAAAGTGGCGATCGGAATGTAGCAAATTGGGATGGCGCCACCGTAGCTAGTGGAGGGATAAGAGGGAACGCACGCTCTGCGCAACGGCAGGGGAATTGTCACGGCGCGGCGGCCATATTGGTGCCACCCGGCAGTCGCAGTTGAGACCCAGCTGGTTTTGTTTGTGTTTTCGTTGGTTTTTAATATATTTGAGAAGTGTTTGCTGTGTTTTATAGACATTTTATAAACTTGAACAATTATGAGGAAGTGTTTAGTTCCAGGGTGTAAAAATTCCGAGGATAAGAAGGAAAATTTGGGTGGAAAGACATTTCACAGGTGCGTATTCAATAATTTGGGAAAAGTTTTATCACTTGCTATTTTTCAAAGTAATCTGCCATTCTTTAATCAAATAATCATAATTATTCAAAAGTAAATATAACCTCTGAAAAATTTCCAAACATTGATATAACCTACAACTCGTGAAAAACGTCGATACCGATTTGAATTTATGGCGCGGTTTTTAAAATCTCTCCACTAGCGACTATGGCGCCATCCCAATTTGCACCTTTCGGATTACCACTTTTTAATACATTCAGATGGTGATCCTCCCTCCACAATCCATAGACTAGAGTTATAGAAAAAAATTATGTTTGTCGAACTAATTGTAAAAAGTGTAAAATAGATCTAGTTTAAAAACCAAAAATCAAGCTTTTATAACATATTAAACTAAAAGTAAAACATTAATGTATAAAAAAAACTATTAAATAGGCTTTTATAGCACATTCAAGTAAAAGTGCAAAATAGTTTTCTCGAGATAATCTCGAGGATAATCTAAAACAAAAATGTACAAAAAATATTGGTATTAGAGACATTTTGCACTTCTTAAAATAACAAACGTTTTTTGGCCTCCTTATGGTTATTGATATTAAACATAACGATTACGGCAGCAGTTTAAGACAGAGATTCTGCAGCCTCTTTTAAGAACTTTATCTTGCGTCTGCGCTTTCGACACATAACCTTATTTTTGCCTGTGGTTCACCGATTTTAAAGTTAACGAAAAATCAGTATTTACTTTTATTCTTTATAAGATATAAATTGATATTTAAATATATGCAAACACTTTTGTTGATTTCGTTTTTTAAAGTAGATGATATCAATACAGTATAAGCAAAACACAAAAAGTAAGGTTAGGTTTGGTAGTAGAATAAAAAGCAAGTGTGCCAGATTGTAACAGCTAAATTAATTTCTGATTTAGAATATCCGTAAAAGTGCAAATCCGTTTTAATTTCTTAACACTATTTGATTTTTATTACTGCTATAGATTTTTCGCTAATTAGAGCCTATGTATAAATGATATTTTAATTAATACGGCATTAAAATTTTAAGCTTTTAAATAATTGATATTAAAATTTCTACAATTCGGCAACCATGCAGTTTAACAATAACGATAACGATAAGCTCTTCGGTATTAAAGGAGTCCGGTATGGTTAATAACGATAACGGATCATGTTTGCGTTACTGCGCAGTCACAAAATAACGTTAACCACAACGGAATTGCAAAATAAGGGGTGCAAAATGTCTCTATTATGGTATTATTCAGGCCCACCGAGAGCCGTGCCGGAAAGGGCCGTTCCTGGCGGGGTGCAGCAGGGACGTTTGCACGGGGCGGAAAAAATTAATTACCACCTTGTATAAATAAATACATAAACTAACTCAATAAATAAAAATCTTATAGTTACGCCCTTGGTTTTGCCCTAGGAAGGAAGTCGTATTAAAACTGTGCTATTAAAATTTAATTAGAGAAGCGAGATCTGATGCTTTATTCTGCTGGAAATTAGGTCTTAGTTTTTTATTATAATTATGGTATATACAAGGTAAAATACTTTAATTAAATTTTTGTAAACGACAAAAACTGTTCTATTTTTAAAATTAATAAAGATTATGGCCTAAAAAAATAGGAATAGTAATAAATAACTTCTCAAACAAGATGTTATTTATTAATACTAAATAGGAAAAAAAATTGCTTTTTAATGTTTCAATAATTATTAGAGCATTACTCTACAATTGTTTCGCCTTTCTAGGGCTTTATCAAAGAGTACTTCGTATACTAAATTTATACTACCCGATTTAATTAATTTTCAGTCCCCGCACTCAATAAAAAAATTCTTTTCAATTTATCGAATTTACGAAGGATCTAACGATTCCAAACAATTCAAAATTAGTTTCTTTTGATGTAAAAAGTCTTTTTACCTCAATTCCAATAAAAGAAGTTATAGAAATTTTAAATAACTTAATCGGTGCTTCTAACTTAGATATTAAAACAAAAACAGAATTAAAAAATGCAGTTCGGACATGCCTAAATCAAAATTCTTTTAAATTTAATGGTAAATTTGATAAACAAAATGATGGCCTACCTATGGGCTGGACGGAGGTAAACGGGGCGCGAAAATATCTCTTTTACCTGCACGCCTGTAAGGTTACGTTTATATCATAGGTAAATGGGGCGCCAGCCCTTCCCGAGAGGGGTGTGGATCAGGGCAGGTAAGAATTCCTAAAATTGACTCTAATAATTTGTGTACCACTTAATCAGTTCAGTTCTCATTGTAATAGTGAATAGATGTGCGAAAAGATTTCCGCTAAAATTTTTAAAAACATTTTATTTCGATACCTTTACTTTAAAGAAAACATTTGCGCCCCGTTTATCTTTACGATTTTATAGACCTCAAGATCCCTGCGCCCCATTTACCTGTTCAATAAAACTTTAGTGAAGGCCTTGCACCCCGTTTACCACCGCCGCGTATGGGCTCTCCCTTATTGTCGGAAATTTGTATGGCTCTTTTGAAAAAGTTTTATTTAACTCTAATAATCAATTAATTAAACACATTTTTTATTGGAAAAGATATGTAGACGATGTTTTTTGCATTTGGAATAGTACAGAGAGAAATTTAGATAAGTTTTTAAATTTTCTAAACTCAATAAATAGTTAAGTTCACTATGGAAAAGGAAATGAAAATGAGATACATTTTTTGGATATAAACATTAAAAATATTGACAACCACATTGAATTCGATATTTACAGAAAACCAACGACGACAGACACGGTAATAAATTACGCATCGAACCAATCATAGAAAATAAAATTATCTTCTTTTCATAGTATAATTCACAGACTTGTCACTTTCCCATTAAGTCAATCAAATTTTAACAAAGAACTCTGCATTATTAAACAAATAGCAAGAAACAGAATCACTTATTGATAAATTGTTAACAAAGAAAGAACAAAAGTTAATTGCTAAAGAGTTTTATAGTATTACAGAACCAAAAAACAATAATTTTAAGTTTATCAATTATATACCAAACATCAGCAATAATGTATCCAATAGGTTAGATAAGTTAGGCTGTAAAACTGTGTCTGTAAATAAGAGTAACCTAGGTAGATTATTAGTTAACAATAAAGACAAAACAGAAAAATTAGATATGTCAGGGGTTTATAAAGTTAATTGCGCAGACTGTAATGCGGAATATATTGGTCAAAGTGGAAGGAGCATAAAAACAGAATAAAAGAACACAAAACATCAATTTTAAATGGTTTTAAAAAACACAGGCATTTCAACAGATTGTATAGAACAAAACCACTTTATAGATCTTAATAATGTTAAACTACTCCATAGAGAAAACAAAGGTAAAAAATTAAATTTATATGAACAACTAGAAATTAAAAAATCACTTATAGACAATACAACTCTTTCTACCAATGATCAAATAAATTTCGCAGATATGCCAATTATAAATAAATTTATTACCGCATCTGGGCCGTATAATAAAAACCCCTAATAATATTTTATAGACCTTTTGGGAAAAACGTGTTAAATGGTTCTGTTTGTAAATATTTTTCTTTTAAATTGAGTATACGAAGTACTCTTGATAAAGCCCTAGAAAGGCGAAACAATTGTAGAGTAATGCTCTAATAATTATTGAAACATTAAAAAGCAATTTTTCCTATTTAGTATTAATATTTAATAATTAATAGTTTAAAAAAACTAAAAAACACGCTTTTATATGCAACCGAACTAAAAATTAGAAAATAATTTTTCATTAAAAAAAATATTGTCATTTCATAGTAAAAAGCGTGGGGTGCATTTTACTATTTTTTCATAACTTTTCCATCATAGATATTTGCAAATATAATAATTATAACATTTAATATATTTATCACCCCACGCTTTTTACTATGAAATGACAATATTTTTTAATGAAAAATTATTTTCTAATTTTTAGTTCGGTTGCATATAAAAGCGTGTTTTTAGTTTTTAAACTATTAATTATTTTTCATTTTTTAGTTTCTGTTACTCTTGACAAAATGGCGAAAAAAATTTTTAATGAACAAGAGTGGCAAATTTTAAAATTTTTCCAACAGATTGCAACTCACTAAAAATTTCTTCTTCATTAAGTAGCAAAGTTTGAAATTTTGCCAACAGATGGCAATCCAGGCAATGTTTGGACCGTTGCCAATATATTGCAACCCACTAAAAAATTTCTTCTTCATTTAATAGCAAAGTTTGAAATGTTGCCAACAGATGGCAACCTAGGTGTTGTTTTATAATATAATGGAATTTTTTTTTCCTGGCGATCCAAAAAAGATAACGGGATACTGTTTGCAGATTATTGCATTGTCATGTTTCCTTAATACGTGTGCAAAGTTTCAAAGAAATCGAATAGCTGGAAGTTGGTTAAAATTAGGCTCAAAGATTCCGTTACATAGCCAGCCAGATTGATAGATAGTTACAACCCAAGTTAATAAAAGCGTGTTAAAAAATGTTTCACAAGAAACCAACTGCGGATACAATTCAAGATGTTATTTATATTAAAGGTGGGATTTTACGCTCATGCAATTTGCGCATGCCATTTTTTGTGCAAATTAGACTGAACTATAACTTCCGTTTTTACGGTCAAAAACGTTTAAAAAAATACATCAGCGCAATACAATGCTTCAAAAAAATAAAAAGACTTTTCGGCTCATTTGTTTTTGCTTAAAAAATTTTTTTGTTTTTTTTTTTAATTTTCGGATTTTTTAGGTTTACATAGAAAGCACAGTTGTTAAAAAGATGTGTGCAAAATTTTAGGAAGATAGGAACTCATTTAAATTTATCGTGTCCGTCAATTTGAAAAATGTAGTTTTGACAAAAACGCCTTTAAAGTTTGATTAGGTACAAAAAATCATTGTTAATAGTGAATTATTTAAGTGCTATAATATAAGAAATACTGAAAATTATATTCTAAAATTTTAGTGACCTATTCTTAAAGAACTATACTAACTTTTATAAAAAAAACACGTATCTCCCCCTTAAGTCAATAGAGTTACGATTAAATATTTATGTTTAGAGGAAGTTGAGCCCTACAACGTTAGTTACCCAATAAATAACTAGTTTCGTATTTAGAGGACTTGTAAGTTGGTCGTCAAAGGCATCAAAGCAACAGCATAGTTTTGGATAACATGGCCTTGCCTGTAATCAAACCCTTTTATAAAACTACTTTATATTTATTTAAATGTTATAGTAGGGAAAGTACAGCTGAATTTAAAAAGTAATTTTATACGGATTGAAAATTTTAAAAATTACAATTTTCCCCTTATATTTGAGAGCTGTGAGCGTCAGCTGCCCAAGTAGCGGTGGAGTATTTCTAGAAACCTGCGGCAACTCCGATTTTGACGAAATTTGGTATACAGGGGTTTTTGGGGCGCTGATCACTAACCAGAACTAACCAGAACTAGCCAGAATTTTTGGCGGAAACGTTTCGTTCTTGAGATATTCATCATCAGACTTAAAATTTAAACTAATCCTATTTTTACAATATTTCCCCTTCTTTTTGCACACAATTCTTGATTTAAAGCTAAAGTGGCAACAATATTAGATTTTCACCTTTTAAAACCCTGTTTTTTTACGTATTTTGCATTAAATTGCATAGCTATACTTTGAATTATTTCAATCCCAGTGTGCCATGAAGCCCTATGTGTATGTATGGTTGCCGCATTATCAAAGAAAAGCCACGCAATTTAATGCAAAAATAATGTTAATAACGTAGAAAAACGGGGTTTTAAAAGATGAAAATCAAATATTTTGTGACACTTTAGCTTTAAATCAAGAATTGTGTGCAAAAGAAGGAGGAATATAGTGAAAATAAGCTTAATTCAAATTTGAACTTTGATGATGAATATCTCGAGAACAAAACGTTTCCGCCAAAAAATCTTTCGGATTCGTGATCAGCGCCCCAAAAACCCCGTATACCAAATTTCGTTTAAATCGGAGTTGCCGCAGGTTTCTAGAAAATTACCAAAAAAATGACTTTAAGTATTTTCATACCGTGTTAAAATTTATTTATGAGACAATTGTTAAAAGTTTAGATGATTTTAAACTAAAAAGTAATAGACATATTTTTTTATTTCTGTTGTTAAAATGTAATAAAACATTTCCACCCCTAGGGGGTCACAACCACTCCCAGGGTTTTGGCGCCCTTTGGTTCGATATAGGTTTTGACCCCTGGGCTATACCCTACCTTCTGTTAAAATTTTAAGTAAATCCATGCAGGACCAAAAATTGTCAGGTAAAATGCTTCATTTTCTGTACTCCAACAACCAAAAACAAAAGGTTTTGACCTCCTTACAATTCTGGATTACTTGAATTTTAAAAGTTGCCTTAGGGGCCCCGGGGCACTGCTCTAACTAACGCTAGTACTTGTTCAAAAAATAAATTTAAACTTTTAAACCAATTAAATTAAATTAAATTTTAAGTTTTTGTTTTAAACGGTTTTTTTAAGTGTTTTTTTTGTTTTTAAATTTTATGTTTTAAACAAATAAAACTTAAAAAAAAACATGGTTTATATAATATTTCCTTAACAACATCAAGTACAAACAATATTTTAAGCCTTTCAATTTTTCTTGTGTTCCTTTTATTAATAATATGTGTGTTAAAAGTTTGTACAATGTATTTGAGAATTTATCCTATGTTTATTCTTTATTTATTATATTAATAAAAGAATGAAAAAACGCGTGTTTGATGTAGGTGTTTTAAACATGTTTTAAACTGTTCTAAACAAAAACATTTTTAAACCTAAACAAATGTTTAAAACATGTTTAAAACAGTTGTTTAAAACAAAATGTTTAAAACGAAACAACCCTGCTAAAAGACAAACATATTTTAAATTTTTATTTAATAAATTTCAAAAAGTTGGAAAACATTTTTACTCAAACCAGGACCCGTAAGCTTCCACCATATATAATACTTAAATAAAAATATGCAGTTTGGCAAAGTTTGAAGCCAAACAATGGAAGTTTTTATTATTTCGAATAAAAATGTAATAAGTAGGATTATCTATATCTGAAAAGTTTTTGTCAGAAATTTAAAAGTTAGTTATTAGGAAACTTCGAAAACTTTACAGGAAATTTTGAAAGTCATGTAACCGAAAAACTTTTTGTACCAAAAAGAAATAAACACATTTAGACTTATAAAAAAGCGTTGAAAGCTTTTGAAATGAATTATGGGACAACTTTATTTTTATACCGGGTGTCAACGGATCTGTTAAACAAGCCATAACTTCTAGAGTATTTATTCAAAAAGTTCTCGAATCAGAGACAACAATGAGACGAGTAACTGGTCCTAACAATTTGTCCATTGAATTTATATCTTTCTGGTTTAACGCAAGTTCCAATAAATAAACCTTTGTCTTTCATCATGGCAGGCTATCGTAGATGGAGCAATCATCGCTTTGCCCTGGTTGCCAAGTTGTTTACAATTTCTGCATGTAAACTTTAATATCCTTTTTGGCTCACATCTAATTAAGAGAAAGAAAATATACCATGAATCGAATATTTTTAACTTGATAACGTTGCCGCAGGCAGTCACGCCGAAATGTTAATCGATATTTGTGTTTGTTATTTTTCAATGGCCGATTTGTTTGGACAGTTTGTTTACATTTTCTGTGATTTATTGTGTTTCGTGGTTTTTACACTTAATTGGACTTTGAATATTGACTTTTATTAGAGATCACAGTGTATATATTAAATTTGTGCTTTTCAACAGATAATTTAAGGTAATATTGACATGGTTATCTGTAAGAAAAAATCTTTATAAAAACCAAATAAATGACATTTTTAATAAGGTGTGTGTAATTATTGAACTAAACCCCAATATTTTATATTAATAGGAAACAAACACAAGTACCTAACATTAAGGGCAAAAATAGCACAGTTATATAATTTGAATTTGGCGGGCAAAAGATAAAGTCGACTCACGCGCCATCTGCGTTTACCTTCCTTGTTTATTTGCATTTAGTTGCTCGTCTCCAAAGTTGGTCTATATAAGGTCACGACATTCGGCTATATTGCTTTGACGTGTTATGACGTCACATCTCCCATTTTTCGGCCATGTTGTTCAGTGCCGGAGATATACAGTTTATTGTATTATTAGAACATCCGTTTACACAATAGTTTTTATTTATTAATAAGTTGTAAATTCTTTTACTTTAAATAAAAAACATTTGGAATTACATCTTTCAACAAATCACTTCCAAAACAATGCAAAATGAAATGCGCAAATTCTAGACGCCACTGGATTGATTATCAGCTTTGATTTTACCCAGTCTTGTCAACCTTTCTCCGTGGAGTGCCCTCCCTTGCGTCCCCGACCTCGAACCGCCTAAAAGTTAAGGATATGTCGCAACCTTATAAATATAAATTAACCTTGGCTCGTCTCATTCTTGTCTCCGATTCAATACTGCCGTAGATAAGGGGGGTAAAGGGTGAAGATTCCCTCAGAAATATTGAAAAATGTTTTAAGGGTTATTACAAATTTAATGATAGTTCGAAAGTAGCGTTTGTAAGTGGGCAGATCCATTTCTTTTACAAGTTTGATTAGATTGGGTAAAAATAAAGTCAGTAATTATGTCATTTGAGGGGTGGCGACTTTTTTTGGGCCGATTAAATTATCTACGCCACTGATTTTAGATACTGAGAATCAACGTATTCGAATACTTTAAATCCCGGTACTCGAACACTCAAAACCTGTATTCAAATACTATGATTCAAAAACGGTATTCACAATTCACAATCCCAAATACTGACCAAAAAAGTATTCAGTCCAATACCGAATACCAAACACACAGATATATTTAAATACTATTCGAATACCAGACCAATGTATTCTAAATAGGATTCAGAATACTGGTGTATTCGAATACTACTCAACTCTGCTTAACCACAATATTTACCGCTTTTATTAGAGACATTTTGCACCCCTTATTTTGCAATTTCGTTGTGGTTAATGTTATTCTGAGACGCGCTGTCTGTAACGCAAAAATGATCCGTTATCGTTATTAACCATACCGGACTCCTTTAATTACGGATGAATACCGTAGAGCTTATCGTTATCGTTATTGTTAAACTGCGTGGTTGCCGGATTGTAGAAATTTTAATATCAATTATTTAAAAGGTTAAAATTTTATTGCCGTATTAATTAAAATATCATCTATACAAAGGCTCTAATTAGCGAAAAATCTATAGCAGTAATAAAAATCAAATAGTGTTAAGAAATTCAAACGGACTTGCACTTTTACGGATATTCTAAATCAGTAATTAATTTAGATGTTACAATCTGACACACTTGCTTTTTATTCTACTACCAAACCTAACCTTACTTTTTATGTTTTGCTTATACTGTATTGTTTGCATCTACTTTAAAAAACCAAATCAACAGAAGGGTTTGCATATATTTAAATATTAATTTATATCTTATGAAGAACAAAAGTAAATACTGATTTTTCATTAACTTTAAAATCGGTGTACCACAGGCAAAAATAAGGTTATGTGTCGAAAGCGCAAACGCAAGATAAATTTCTTAAAAGAGGCTGCAAAATCTCTGTCTTAAACTGCTGCCGTAATCGTTATGTTTAATAACGATAACCATAAGGAGGCCAAAAAACGTCTGTTATTTTAAGAGGTGCAAAATGTCTCTATTGCTATTTTCATTAATATTAAAACAAACGTTTCTTGAAACTTTATAATTTACTTAGGTTTTAGAGTTATCATCGTTATAATAAGGGAAATGGGGCTTAATGCCTGAGGCAAAAGGATAAAGGTCCCAAAACTAATAGGCTGAGGTCTGGTTATGACTTTATGGAAATTAGTTTTGCCCTTAAACAATATCTTTCATCAAAATTAAATTCGGTATAGTATTATTACTTATTCGACGGGTTTTTGAGAGGTTATTAGAGATTTAAATTAAGCGCCTCTATCGGATGCTTTAATTCTTCTACAGGGTGACCCACAGGGAACTGTACCGATCTTTTTTCGAAAAGTACGCTTTGGAAAATTTTGAAAATTTGGTAATAATAGAGATAAAATGCAGATAGAGGATCAGCTTTTCTATTTCTATTTATATTTTTTTCTCTTGGTTTTGGTCCCTTCAGGTCCAATCCACCACTCTCCCCCTTCCGGCCTATGCTTTCCAGGGCTTCGTCTGCAGAAAATCTGGATAATCGAGCTCGTAGCTCCCAGAAATTCCAAAAAGAAAACAAATAATTCCACAATCGATGCAATGCCTAAATTGTCGACTGTCAAACCAAGATCTGCTACTGGTGCTACGTATAACCTTCACTTTCACTACTGACAGTTCCCATGGCACGCCCATCTATTTCCCGCCATTTGAGAAATACCTCGTGTTCACCACCAAACAGGATACCATCAGCTTATAGAAATCTTCGCTCACAGCGCTTAGATTCAGAAGAAAGATGCCGTCAATTTAGCGTGAATCTTTCCTTGATCCCCGAAGGTAAAAAACGTTCGTATGACACCTCTAGCCGCCACTCCGGGAAGAACTTTGTAGTCCTCTACGCACGTCCGCACTGTTCGGAGGTCAAACAAAGAGTCAGGATCAGCTTTTACAACTCAACTTTTTCTGCTAGGGGGCGAAGAGGGGAGGGGGGTTAACCCAAAGACTAACATTTTTTTCGCAAATTTAAAAGTAAAAATCTTCTTTATTAAAGTGTTTCTCCTAAAGCCAATGGCATTTAGTATATATTTGTTTCGGTTTTTAGATAAAATAACTTAAAAATTCTAGCTACGCCTTTGCTTGAATTTCGAAATAATAAAAACTGACTTAAATTTAAAAAATCATAACTTACTGTGCTCGATTTGTAACTATGAAGTAAAACCACGTTTGAAAAGTAAACACAGAAATCTACATACTGACCGAAATGTTCAAACTGAGGTATGTTAAAAATATCTTAGAAAATAAATCTTGGAAAGAAAACAAATATAGAAAAGTTTAGCAAATATTCGAATACCTGAACTTACTGCTTTTTTAAAATTATATGAATAGGAAAAACTGCTGTTTTTACCATACTTTTGCATAGTATGTAGGTCGTATACAAATTAATATTTATAAAAATATTTTTCCATTGTATGTACAGTGCGTCCAATCTAACTTGTCCACATTTTAAATGCCTATAACTTTTTTATTTCTTAACTTAAAAAATGATCCAAAAACAACTTGTACAGTGAATTATCAAGTTTTTTTCTGTTATGAAGATTACACAAAACAATTTTATTAACCGAATATATTAACATAACCTACTTTTTTTAAATGGGACACCCTGTATATTATACCACCAATAAAAAAGTATTTTAAAGAGCTTTACAAAAATACTACATTTGATATATCTATCTTTAATGGTTTCCGAATTCTGACCATTTAAATCTGAAAAATAATGACTTAATATATATATAAAATAAATAAATAAATAATAACCTGTAAGAATTCGGCTACCATGGTTGGTTGTTTAAAAATTACGGAGTCTCCAAAAGAAAATGGAATACCCTGGGCCCGATCAAGGCGGCGACACGTGTTTCGTCTTCGTTAAGACTTGTCATAGCCGCTTCAGCTCGTAGACACCTTGATCAGAGACAAGAATGAGACGAGCAACTAAATGTAAATAAATTATCCGAGAGAGAGATAGCTACTGGGCCTTCCTTGTCTGTCTTCAAGGAAGGTAAACGCAGATGGAGCGTGAGTCGACTTTATCGTTTGCCCGCCAAATTCAAATTATATAGCTGTGCTATTTTTGCCCTTAATGTTAGGTACTTGTTTTGGTTTCCTATTAATATAAAATATTGGGATTTAAATGTCATTTATTTGGTTTTTATAAAGATTTTTCTTACAGATAACCATGTCAATATTACCTTAAATTATCTGTTGAAAAGCACAAATTTAATATATACACTGTGATCACTAATAAAAGTCAATATTCAAAGTCCAATTAAAGGTAAAAACCACGAAACACACAATAAATCACAGAAAATGTAAACAAACTGTCCAAACAAATCGGCCATTAAAAAATATCAAACACAAATATCGAATAACATTTCGGCGTGACTGCCTGCGGCAACGTTTGTCAAGTTAAAAATATTCGATTCATGGTATATTTTCTTTCTCTTAATTAGATGTGAGCCAAAAAGGACATTAAAGTTTACATGCAAAAATTGTAAACAACTTGGCAACCAGGGCAAAGCGATGATTGCTCCATTTACGATAGCCTGCCATGATGAAAGACAAAGACATATTTATTGGAACTTGCGTTTCATTGTTGTCTCTGCCTTGATGATGCGCCGATTGACTGTAAATATCCTTTCTGTATCCCAGAACTAACAAATACAGACAACCGGTGCCATCTCACCAAGAAAATTCAAAAACAACCAGCCATAGCATCGAGAGGTTAAAGGTGGTAGGTAAAAAGTGCGCCATCTAGTTGTATATGGCAAAAGTTTGGGTGAAAAATACTTATACTTAATAAAATTTATAATGGATGGTAATTAGTTGGGTACTCACCAAAAATGAAATTAAAAGTACTAAAAAACAAAACAAAAAATTAAAACAAGTAAAAAGATACTATAAAAATCGACGTTTTGGTGGCAAATCTGCAACCGTTGTCAAGATAAATTGAATACAAATAATAAAAATAAAAATTAACTATTATTAGGTTTTAAATTTTATCTTTTTAGGAGATTCTGAAATGTCTTTGACATTTAATGTCAATGACATTTCAGTTTCAGTTTTTTTAGTACTTTTAATGTCATTTTTGGCGAGTACCCAACTAATTACCATCCATTAAATGAATCCACCGAACTACAGAACATATCTTCAATTAAAGAAATTTATAGTTTTGAATTTATTTTTGGATGTTAATTTCAATTTTCCACCTTAGCAGGAGCGTAAAAAAATGGCCATATGATATACATGGTGATTTAAAATTGTAATTATTTTATTAAAGTGCCGATATCTCAAAAACAATCGATGTTTTACAGAGGTCATTTTAAGTTTTATCATAAAGTAAGGAAATTTTAAGTTTTATCATAGAGTAAGGAAATTATAAGAGTTTTCATGGAATAGCCGATTTAAGGACAGGTCATGCGAAAACTCCCAATATAATTTTATTCGTTTCTCGTTGAAATACCGCCAGTTAGTCATTTCAGTAAGCTTACGTGTCTCCCCACCGCTGATGTTACACGAGGCGAAGCTTCGACCGACGCATTTAAAGTGTAAACTGGAAAAATGACAAGCCTGCCGCCAATCCTGCCGCAAAAGCGGTACGAAAATTTTAGCATGCCATGGTTTCTCTTATCCGTAGGTATGTTACTTTATGGTTTTATTTAATAATGCTTATGAGTTGTTCCACCAGCCCTTTTAATATTATCGCTGACTTTTGGGACGCCTTGTATCTTTTAGAGAATTTATATTAAATAATAAAATGTATTTCGAAACTATAAAATCGTGCTATTTTATCAAAGAGCAGAACTTATTGAACAATCAAATATTTGTTTCCAGGCGAGTAGACAAGTAATCTTATTTTATTGGAAACAAGGGTCCTGGCTCTATATTTTTATTTTCTTTTATATAAGTAAAAGAAAATTGGACAAAAATCTTGCTTTCTAAAGTCCTACCTGGATTCCACAATCAGGTTAGTAGATATATTTTATCAAACATTATTATTTGCTCAAAAAATAAAGGATAAGACTTGCGTATGTTCACAGTTGAATAATTTACAGATAAACAATAAAAGATAACGGAACAAAAATCATGAAATATACACATAAAATTATTGGGAAGTTTTTAAAACTGACTCCACTAATTATAAATTTGTTGCCCTAAGCAACTTTTGTAAAGTGCATCCAATCTAACTCGTCCACGTTTTAAAGGTTAAATGGAACACTCTGTATTATTTTACGTTACATTATGACAAATAAAATACTCTTTCAAATGGTGTATAGGTTGCCTATACCTATCTTTTGTGCTTTTTAGTAAAATCTGTTTTTACAAATTTTTAGTCCAAATGTTTATTTAAATTAAAGTTGGTTGTGACATAGCAGTCATTAATATTTTTCTTAAGAAAATAACAACGACCATTTATTGATTACTAGTGTTTTAGTCAGTTTAAAAAAAATTCAATGATTTTAAATAAAAACCCTTCTTCCACAACAACAAGATGATATAATACTGGTAGGATGTGAAAAAATGGTTTACTTTAGTCTAGAGTCAATCCTGAAAGATATTCCAGGAGAAACCATCTGATAACCTTAATAGTTGCATTAAAAAATTTGACACAGTGATTATGGATAATGGAGAAAACGAGTTATAGGTCACAGAATGTCGTCATAACTGACCAGAGGCGTTATTATGATTGTTTAAAAACACTAGTTTTATCATTGCCACATTCAGCTGAAATAAGTGTTATTGGAAGTAGCATATAAGCAACTAATGAATTTTTTTCTGTGAATTTTAAAAATAGTGGCAGATAATACAAAATCTTTTAATTTTGTGCTTTTTTCCAACAAATTTAGATTTTGCAATAACGGCTTAGTAAATAGGCATAACCATGTCACAGCCTACTTACATTTATCTCTTTTAAATTTTAACCTAAAAAATAATCTACAAACTAACTTGTACAGTGCATTATTAAGTTTTTTTGTCTGTTATTAAGATTACACAAAACGATTTTATTTACAGAATATATTGACATAATTACTTTTATTTTTTAAATGGGACACCCTGTATATTATACCACCATTAAAAAGGTATTTTAAAGAGCTTAACAAAAATAGCACATTGGATATATCTATCTTTAATAGTTTCGGAAATATGACCATTTAAATCTGAAAAATAATTAATGTAATTTCCACTATACAGCGCTTGTCCAAAGTCAGGACCCCCTCCTAACTTTTCAACTGTTTGGTAATTTTTCATGAGAATTTGAGGATTTTGGCGAGACAACATAAACCAAATTTTAGATAAGAAATGACAGATATAAATGTCAAACTGACAGCTGGGCGCCATTTTGAAAAGAAAAATTTAATGGAGAGGGGGATCTTGTGGCACATTATTTTAAAGCTTTTGACAGGTTCTTTATAACCCCAGAATATAAAGTAAAAACCTTTACCTCCCAAAAAATGGCGGTACTTTAAAAATTACCCGAATACCTGATATGGATGGCCAAATCCTTAAAACTAATAAAGGTAGATATATAGTAAGAACATTTTAAAAGCGCAAATTCGTACCCTTTGAAAATAATACAAAAAACATAAAAAAGGCCGCCTGCAATCGGAATATTTTATACAAAGGCGCCGCTATCCTTTACAGCGACACGCCGATACACTATGGGATAAAAATCCATTATTTTGGCCAACAAGCAACTTTGAAATTTTAATGGCTCATGCTGTGTATTTCAAAGTAGATACTCCAAACTACATGTACGCAAAATTATAAAACTAGTTACTTAGTTTATTATTAGCCTTGTTTACTAAAAAAAGTAAAAGTGTTTAAATAATAAGAGCTATTGTTGTGTTTCCGATGCAGCCTCGCGAAGTCTCGCTACTTTTGTCAAGGTTTTTTTTCTTTTTTTTCATCAGTTTTTGTACTTACAATTGCCTTCCTACTTTTGCTACTTCTGAGTGTAAGGACAGATACAAGATTTTTTATAATTTACAAGGTTTTCCATTTTAAAATTTAATATGTTTTGTCTTACACTGTATATCCTAAAAGATAAAAGCATTCTGATGAAAGATATGGATTCTACAGGATCTACCCAACAAAACAGTGTTTTTTATTTATTTTATACGTTAAAAAATAAAAAAGTTGGGAAGATGTATCTCTATTACGCTTCTAAGAATAATTTAAAATTATTTTTCTGATTTGGATGGTCATATTTACGAAACTAATTGAGATAGGCAAATCAAATGTAGTATTTTTTTAAAGGATTTTAAAAGATTTTTTGGTGGTGATATAATATTCAGGGTATTCCATTTAAAAAATCATACCTATTGTCGTACCCTGTATATCATATGAGATAATAATCATCGGATTACTGATTAAAATACTACCGAATTAACCAAACAAGCTGACATTTTAGTTTATTTTGTACAATAAAAAATAATAATGTTAAGTGGGGTGTAAATTTATAATAACATATAATAAGTTTTAGGTTTCCAAAAAGCATTTCTAATAATTTATAATATTTTATCAGTAAAAAGCACCTCATTTTAAGTTAGATTGGTAAGTTTCAGAATTTTGACCAAAAAAATATTTTCTATCCCATAGTGCGATGACCAGCTGCATTAACCGGCATATCATAAAAGAAATATAGCAAAGGCGGCCGCGAAGACATGCATGCCGATTTATTTGCTTTAAACTTATTTGTGATTTTTTTCTTATCTAAGAGCACCGAATTTACATTTTTAAAATGTTCCTTCCATACCTTATGTGGTATTTTCTTAAAGGTCTTTTAGATATCTTTTTAATGGTAATATAATATACAGGGTGCGTCATTAAAAAATAAAATATACTTTTTGTCCTACCCTGTATAGAATTGCCAATATTACCGTTAAATAAATGCTTTATTGAGCTTTAAGAAAATACCACATTATGTGTATCTAACTTTATTAAATTCGGAAATACGGCCATCTAAATGAGGTATTTAAGTAATTTTCAAAGTACCGCCATTTTGTAGTAGGTAAAGGTATTGACTTTATATTCTAGGGTTATAAAGTACGCGTCAGGAGCTATAAAATGATGTGCCACACCCCCTTTTTTTTAAATTTTAATGGCGCCCAGCTGTCAGTTTGACATTTATATCTGTCCTTTCCTGTCTATAATTTGGTTTATATTGTCCCACGAAAGTCGCCAAATTATCGTGAAAAATACCATAAGTATATTTCTAAAGTTTGTAGGGGGAGTCCTGAATTTAGATAAGCACTGTACCTACCTACAGGACTAAGCTTAGACTTAAACTAATAAAAATAGATATGTTAAATTTAGTATTTTTGAGTTCTTTAAAAGACCTTTCTAATGGTGGTATAATATACAGGGTGTTCCATTAAGAAAAAGTAAGTTATGTCAATATATTCCCAGCAAACCCTATTTGCCGGCAATATACATTTTTCATATTGGTATTGATGGTAAAGCATTGGCAATTGGTGGCAATATTATGCCAACATCTTATACGCATTAAAAAGTCAACCCTAAATAAACACTTAATTGCCAATAAATTTTACATGCAGGCGAATTGCCGGCAAGCATACAAAAATGGCGGCATACCAATCCTGATTAATTAAAGCTCGCGTTTTTGTTGCAGGCAAATAAATATTGGATTTTTGACGGCAAACCTTCAACGCATATTCATACTTTTTAAACCATATTATTAACATTAGTATTTAACTAACATTAAAGCTATTTTTTTATCTGTTTTATTTATAATGGCAGCTAAACAACATTATTTTATGTTTTTTACCTAATTTAAAGAAAATGGCCTTTTCATAACATTTTATTGTTAAAAATCATGCAAATAAAAATTAGGTCAAACAAAATGTTTATTATGTATTTTGGAGCGAATAAAAATAAAATGATGGTAAAATTAATAACTAAACGTTAATTTCGACCGAAGGTGACCGCTTTGTGCATTTGTTTTCTACGTGGTTTTCCAGCTTTTTAGTTTCTTTTTAAAGAAAAGAGGTTTTTAATATACATAATTAAATGTATTCATTACCTAATAAGTGTGTGTTGTGTGATTAATTGGTGATGGCTAGTCGAGAAGACAAGATATTCAAGTACACTGTTTGGAGCTGTAAACATTTTGTTTAAAACTTTATTAAAAGTTTTAAAGACGTGTTAATAAAAAATATTATATATATTTAATAGTTTTTTTGATATACCGATAGATGGCGTAATGGACAATAAACTACTACGTTTCTGCAATATCTTCGCTTTTTATCGTCTAAACCGTACCCATTAGACAAAAATAATTCGAGAGTAGTCTGCGGTAGGTGATCTCACTTAGCTTTGAAAGAAGTATCTTCTGCTATTGTAAAAATCTGCATCTCCAAGTTGGACAGTGTTCCGAGAGATGGTACTTTGCATTGCAAGGAAATTGCATGCAGTAAGGAGTTTTTTCCTATTTTAATTTTCAAATAAAATATCGCATCATTTTAGCTTTTAAAAAAAAGTATATGCGACAATTTTCGTCAATAAGACGTCAGCTTGCTACTTGGGAGTATCTGCTTTTACCCACTTTCGTGTCTTTTTGTTATCTTTTTGCCAATAACTTATTAATGATGGATGCCATAATCTTAAACGCATTTTTTTGCCAATAACTTATTAATGACGGATGCCATCACATTATCTGCAACACGTGGCCTAATAACGGCGAATTGCCCACTTTCGCGTCTTTTTGATATCTAAAATAGGGTATTCCATTTAAAATTTTAAAATTCTCAAATCTAGAGAGAAAACTATAAACTTGGCAACCTTGCAAACAGAGCTATTTTTATTATTCATGTTCAGTTACTCTTTGGCACAAAATTTGGTTCACTTATATTTAACGGTTCCTGAGATAATCCACTGTTACGGTTTTTTCTACTGTATGTTAAACTACTTTAAGAATAATTTAAATCAAAACTTACAGCTATTTTTTCCGGAACAAATATATTTTTATTAGTCCTGGAATCACTTTAGAAGATTAACTTAATTAATCACAAACAGTTAAAAAAGGTAAAAGCATCTTTTAACTATTCCACAATTACCCGCTTTTTTCGCGTCGTAATCAGACACTTGTTGCTCAGGTTTATCCGACGCTGCTCGCCAGTGAAGCGTCGGCATCAAAACTGCGCCGCGACGGCAAAGAACGTGAAATTTCGGAGCGAAGCCATGGTCATGAGCTTTAGTAAAGTAAATTTTATTTTTGAAGGAGGTAGATAATGTTGTGGTTTTAATAAACAGTTTAAAAAAATATTGAACCGACTTAAAAACACCCATATAACATTTTTGTCGGCGTTATACATTTAATTTACTGGCATTGCCAACACTCTTTAATGGCAAGGCATTGACAAAAAATATCGAAAAGACGCGAAAGTGGGCAATTAGCCGTTATTAGGCCACGTGTTGCAGATAATGTGATGGCATCCGTCATTTATAATTTATGATGAAAAAATGCGTTTAGGATGATGGCATCCATCATTAATAGGTTATTGGCAAAAAAATGCGTTTAGGATAATGGCATTTATCATTAAATAAGTATTGCAAGTTTTATAAGATGAATGTCCCAAAAGTTAAATAACATATTTAGAATTTTGTAATCGAAAAAATGAGAAAAAAGGCAGGAAAACTTTATCAATAAAAAAATTACATAATATACATTTTTATACCGTAACAATAAACCAAAAAATAAAATAAAAAGCATGTAATAAAATTAAAAAAAAAAGATAGTAAATCAAAAGAAGACACTTTAAAATAGT
>JACEGR010003821.1:0-97646 GCA_014170235.1 Listronotus bonariensis | reverse complement strand
TTTTTTAAAATGTCATTTAATTGGTTTTTTGAAAATAACGAAATTTGGTGTATAACCCAATCAGCCAATGTACAGGGTGGGCCGTTTATCTTGGGACACTACCTTATCTCAGAAACTATAGCAGATGGAGCCAAAAGTTAAATACAAAAGTTAATGGGGGTGTTACAAACCTTTAATTTATTTAAATGTTGTATATACAGGGTGTTTCATTATTCGTGGGCGAGTATCAACTTTCTTATTTTAAATGGAACACCTGGTATATTATTTCATTTTTGAATTCTGCATGAAATTCTAGACATATCTTGTGTATAATGTCCTATACCTAAGTCTAACCTTTTTTGACATTTTTAATTTTTTATGCGAAAATGACGTTTGCAAGCCGTAAAATATCTGCCAATTTCTTCATTCGGAAGCATTTATTGTTTCACTTCAGTAAGCTTTGTTGTAGACAAAGGACTCAAATAACGGATTTTATACGCAATTTCTATAACTATTAATACAGGGCGCGCGAAAAATTAGAATAAAAATAAAATTTGAAAACTCGCGTTTTTTCTAATAGAAACTACTCTATTTTATATTTTGTCCTATTTAGCAATAAATTAGGGCAATTTTATATAAGGTCGTCTATGCCTAATATTTTTACTTGTTAAATTATTTTCATCTAAACATTCGATATCACAAGATGAGATAGTTGACAGTATAAGCAATTAGTGTGAGTTGGCCATGACGGCGTTTGAATAAAACAAGTGCTAGAACGATGTCATGGCCACTTCCATACTAACTGCTTATACGGCAACAGCATATCATTTGTGATAGACGAATGTTTAAATGGAAATATTTCAAAAAGTAAAAAATTAGGCATGGACAACCATATGTAAAATTGCCTTACTTTTTAATGCTAAATAGGACAATAATATAAAACTAGGTAGTTTCTATTAAGGAAAAACGTTTTTTCGCAGTTTTTCAAATTTTATTTTTAATCTTATTTTTCGCGCACCGTGTATTAATAGTTATTAAAATCGCGTATGAAATTAAAAATGTCAAAAAAGGTTAGAATTAGGTATAGGACACAAGATATGTCTAGAATTTTGTGCAGAATTCAAAAATGAAATAATATTTTGGCTCCATCTGCTATAGTTCCTGAGATAAGGTAGTGTCCCAAGATAAACGTCCCACCCTGTACGTTTAATGTACGTCTTTATGTACGTAACTTTAGGATGTAACGTACACCTTATGTACCTACACAAAAGTACGTAGTACATCCATAAGACGTCTTATGTACGTACATTTTCCGCAAAATGTACATTCACTGTACAGTATTATGTACGTATATTTTCTTTGACTATGTACGTATTATGTATATGCATTTTCTTTAATTATAGAAGTAAGCTGGACGTAAATTGAGCGAAAAAATTGAACTTTCTGAAATTTTAATTTTTGAAAATTTGAAAATCAAAACTTACAGGTGTACATAGGATGTTCAATTTAGATACCTGCACGTAATGACGTAAAATAGTTGTAAAATGTACGTCTTATGTATGTACTTTAAAGTACATACATAAGACGTAAAGTAGTTCTAAAATGTACGTCTTATGTACTGTACTTTAAAGTAAATACATAAGACGTAAGATGAGCTTTTAAATGTACGTCTTATGTGAGTATATACATACATACATAAGACGTACATTTTAGATCCCTGGACGTAACGACTTAAAATGAATGTAAAATGTCAAACGTCATGAAAATAATCGAATACAATTTTGTTGTAAAATTAAAAGGGAATCCAATATTTAAAGCTTTCAAAAGAGAATTTCCTATGGCCGGTTTGGCGATGCAACACCCAGTATATAAATTAAAGATTATTTATTATTTATACTTGGTCTTAAATTTTAATAAAAAAAATACCTATGCACTGTCTGGGTCCCTCACCAAACGGTAACCACGTGTAAGGATGTCTTGTTGCCTTATTTTTTTCACTGAATCTATCTGGTTCAAACTTGTCGGGTTCTGGATAATATTCTGGATCCATTTGTAAACCACTTACTGAAATATTTACCCTAGTACCTTTCTCAAGTACGATGTCTGACCTCGGTATTCGATAGGGTTGATTGCATTGTCTTATAATTACTGGAAGTGGGGGATATTTTCTTAAGGCCTCTAAAAGGTATTAAAACTTTCTACACTAAATTCATAAATGTTACATTTTTTTTCTTCTTACGAGTCAAATTTAGTTAACCAATTTCAGTTGATCAACAAAACTCTTAAAAACTTGAAGATTTGGGAAGGAAAAACTAGAAACTCAGGGATAAAAGAACAAATGAAATGGGAAGTTCGGGGCCTGTCCAATTGGACCGTATAGGGATGCATACGTGCGGCACCACGAGGTTTCTCTGTTGGGAGCTGCAAGGAGAGGACTATACTGGATAATTCGTCGGGCAGAAGCCGTAAAAGTATCTATAGAAAGAGCGATAGATCTCCCACAGCTCGACGATGGGCAAGAGAAGGAAGTCTTTGAGTAAGTAAAGGATCATTAATAAGACGAACAGCCCTTTTTTGAATGGCATCAAGAATGCTGAGGGTTGTAGGGGATGCCATTTCCCAGACATGAGAACAATATTCCAGAGAGGGTCAATTTGGGACACATACAAAGTGTATAAATTGGAAGGAGAAAAATACTTTTGGCTCGGAAAAAGAAATCCAAAGCTTTTTGAAGCCGCGGTGGCTATAGATACAATGTGTTTATGCCAGTTAAGGTTATTCTCAAATGTGACGCCCACAGGTTAAATAGTGTCCCCCGCTCTGCGAAACCTGGCCACTCATAAGCAAAGGCTGAGTGTTTGATGATTTTTCGCGACAAAGACATGATTGTGTTTGGATGCATTAAATCGAACGAGATTTGTGGCGCCCCAATCAATATCAAATTGAGATCCTGTGAAAGAGATATCTGCATCGCCCTGCGTTTGGTTTTAGTTGTAGCATTAGCAAGCTTATTAAAACCGTCTCTGCACTGTATAATTTTGACTAACTTAACCTCCGTTTCGCATTAGTATGCAGAGATAAATGACAAATTTTTTTCCTTGTCACAAAAAAAATATTATAATTCTAATCTTTGAACGGTTGCCACTCGTACGAATGTTATTTTGGCAACTAAATTAATGTTAAATCCATCGATATTTTATTTGTTTACCTTTTTTAGAAGCGCCGCAGTCTAGATATACTATGTTTTTTCATACAAATAATTTAATTTTAATTGTTTTTACATTAAAAGGCTTAGAACTAAATATAAATTTAGTTTATTCCAAATATACAGGCTGTTACAAATTCGAGGAACACAAAGTTGCGCATTTTTATGCTTAACATTATTCCTGTTTTAAAAATTTGCAGCCGTCCTGGAATTATTCGGCAAAAACCGAAATTTTGAACAGTTTTTATTGTTTTCTTGATTTATTTAAAAGATATTTTTAAACTAACGACACATAAACAATGCCACTTCTTTGTTCTATAAAATGATTTCACTAAATTTAAAATCCGCCGTTTCCGTTTTTGAGTCACCAGAAAAAATCAAAAAGTTTGTAGAAGTAAAAAATACTTTAAACCTTGCTTTTTCAAATGTATTTCTTAAATTGTGTTAAACAAATCCCTACAACACAAAACAATAAAGAAAATCCACTAAAAATGTTTCCCTTTTTTAAGTTAATGACAGTGTCAACATGATTTGTAATTACTCTAAATTATGGGTACAAGTACTATTTAAATAAGGCCGGTATTAATAATTCCCGAGATTAATAAGGCAACTTGTAATAATCTCTCATTTATGTGACACTTGAACAAAAGAACCACGATCTACTATTTTTTCCATTAAAATTACTGTGTTTTATTCCAAAAAATGTTGGTAATTTTTATTTAAAGGTAAGTATGCATCCATTTATTTCATTGCTACTTATTTGTATTTCTTTTTACTAATTTATTTATTCATAATGTAACTAATAAGCTACAGGAATTAAGGTAATTTACATACATTTACTTATAGGTGCGTAATAAAATAAAGTATTAATTTTAATGCAGAATTTCATATTAGGAATACAAACTGACCATGCCCAAAAATGGTTTTTATTGATTTACGCGAAAACCGTACATTAAGCAAAAAAAAGTTATGAAATCAAATTTGTTCTAAGGTAAATTGGAATTTAAAAATATATTTTTATTTTAGAAAAATGCAGTGGCGTACTATATTTTCTAAAAAATGTTAACGTTAAACTCCTCATGGACGACACTGGTTCTAATTATTTTTTTATTGCATGCCAAAAAATATCTTCTGGTGCAAAGGGTGCGTCTCCCAAATTTATTAAAATTTTCTGAATGGGTATAAAGGTTAATATAAAAAAACATATTAGAAAAAAAATAACACCCCGTTGTTCAAAAAGTAAGGACATATGGTTATATGAAGTTTTTTCTTATTTTTTGGTGGCATTATCACCTCCTAATTCTTTTGCATTTGTTTAGAAACACCCTGTATAGTATATTTAGCAAAACTACGTTTTCCGGACACCATGTATCCATGTGTGTACATGATAACCATATACATATTTATTTTTGTAATCGAAATACTATGTGCTAGCCCTTATTTGCTTACCCAGCTAAAAGAATACAAAACATTGTGCTGCTAATTCGTTAAATGAGATTGCAGATAGTTTTTCTGGATTGTCTGTTAAACTATTTTCGTCATCATCAAGTTTACCCCGATTGTATTAAGCTGTAGTACTAAATCTATGGGAAGTCCTTTCCGATTAGAGAACATTATTTTTCCTCTAACAATCCACTCGTCTCTTTAATCGTATCCATAAAAAATCCTAAGGAGTTAGATTAATGCACAAAATATTAAAAATAATAAATAATACTTTTATCAGAAAGAAATCCATAAAATTATTTATAAAAAGTAAGTAGTACAAACACCAACTCTTAAAATTATAATATGTAACAGAATATTAAAAAATAGCGGAATAACTATTAAAATATAGAAAATGTACATATAAACCTGGATCAATTTCTCGTCCTCAACATATGATGTTAAACTTGCAAAAGAGTTTTGTACTGTAGCAATAATACTGATCCGGTACTCTGAAAGCTGAATGGCAAAGGAGATGGCGCATCTCCTCTATTATCAGCACATTTGTTGCTCTAATATTTGCTAAAATGTTAGAAAAACAATTCGTACTTACCTTTCAACTTCTGGTCTAATAACTCTTAATACCCAGGAAACGAGATACATTGTATGGAAGTATGTTTGCCGCCATTTGCATTAAGGCATCAGTTGGTTCAGTTTCAAAATCTTTTTCCTTGTTTTCTAAACTCTGTGTCGGGATTTTTCATACTATTACATTCTACCTGCAAAAAATAATCATTTATTTGTACGATTTAATTTTAAGTTTTTAAATTAAAAAATAGAAATAAAAACATTTCTTAAGGGATATTTTTAAATTTAGCTAAAAGCTTACATAGCGTATAGAAACTAAAAAAATCAATCAATATATTCTTGCAGTTAAATATGTAGAAAAGTTTTTGTATCTACTGGGTGTTACAGTATGTTTGTTAAAAATTCAAGAGTAGATATCACTACTAAAAATATGAAAAATAGTTTAAAGAAACATGGTTCTGCAAATCCCGTTTAGAAAATATAAAAATATAATTATAAATATCGCATAAATAGTGGAAATAATTCCTTACTGTAACAATATTACTTTTCCTAATCTCGCGTGCGAAATAGTTTACTTTTCTCCGCACGCATTTTAGTTTTTAAAGTGTCACTTTTCCGCACTAGGGCGTAAAAGTACAAAAATATAAACCAAATATTAGTGAGTCGCAATGAAGAATTTTCACGCACTTCATATTTAAAAAAAGAAAAATGCTTTATTATTGTAGGATATTAGAAAGCATTGTGTTAAAAATAAAAAAAAATAAAAATAAAATTTTAGTTTTGCGTGCGGGTAAGTGAAACTTTTAGCACTAGTTAAAAGATATACTATTTAATAAGTGAAGCGGCGTCTCGAGCGGCAACTGACGGAATACTTCTAACGAAAAAACAGGTACGCCGATCGTGTAAATGTGCGTAAGGTTTTTGTGTTCTCCTAGATTAAGCAATTTAAAAACAGCTTTTATGTTTAATTTTGTTTCTGCAGTAACTACTTATTTACATTAGGGGTTATGTTTACCATACTCTGTTCAACTATGAATATTGACAAAAACACCTGAACAAAAATGTATTTCATTGGTTTAACAAGTCAGTAACCTTAGTTACCACAATAATTTTTTTTTTTTTTGGTTTAAAACTACAGTAATTGGAGTTACTTATTATGTACTTAATACCAATTTATAGTGATCAAAGTATATAGTAGGTTTTTAATTTTTTAAAGTTTTTAAAGAAAGAAACACCTTGCATCTTGAGAACCAAAAATTTTGACCCTTGTTTATAAAAAATTCTGATAAAAGAATCTGCTTTTAAATTTTCTTAACGACATTTTGTAACACTACATTTAAGGCTAAAAGCAATGCTTTTAAAACTTTAAATAAAAGTAAATATTAAATAACTTAAAAGCAGGTTCCTTCTTTTGGCATAGACCTAATAGTTTATATAGTAAGCAAGTATTTAAAAGAAATTCTTTAAGAAAGTATAGATAAACAACATAATGTTTTAAAAAAGCTACGAAAAGCTTTTTAAAAACAGTCAAAAATCAATTAAATCTGATATGGTAGTTACTCCAAATGCACAACTGCCAATAACATCAGTAGTAAATCTGGCCAACACATCCTTTATATTCCAGAGGTTGTCTGTTAATGGCATATCTCGTTAATTATTTCTTTAAGTCCTTCGGTAACATGCAATAAATGTTGGAAACATCATTTTCATTTTGCCCGATGTAAAGTTGGTGACAGTTTTACCTCAGGTTTTCCATTTTGGATCTCTAGATTAAACAGCATGTCCTAAAAATACCATGACAAAACAGGTAAAGGTTTATTACTATCTAGGATGGATTGCCAGTGTTATCACTTGCACGAAACAACAGTGACGCTCATGGGCGAGAACATAGGTTTATGTGTTTAAATACTAATCATCAACCGTCGTCACAAATGTTTACGCGCTGGCGCCCGAACAAACTATTCGGGCTTTATCGGGCACAAATATCAATGCGTGTCGGAGGTTCCGTTCGGGGAACGGGAAGCACGGCAAGGGATGGTGAGTCAGTTTGGTATAAGCATTCTCGTAAGCGTACCTGTTTTTTGACTGCCATGAGACCGTACAGATTCCATAAATTATTCTAGTCACTGCGGATTTAAATGTTGGTATCTATAAGTGTGTATTTTCTAAACCGTAATACTGCTATTCAACGAAAAAAACACCGTATGTAAATATAAATTCATACTTATACCGTTCTGACTTAAGGACTTCGATTATATTGCCTCCAATAAATCTTCCTACCGGCCGGCAGACTCCGTCCAGCTGCAGGCAGGGCCGGAGTGGACTTTTTACTTTTACATTGAGAAGCAATTGAAATATTGATAGATAGATATAAATTGTCTAAAAATATGTAAAAATGTGCAAACAGGTATGTAGTTAGTATTTCTAAACATAATTTTGGGTACTAGGTAACTTTTATTACAATTTGAATTTTTAAGGAAATAATATGAATAATATGGTTACCTACCTAATTAAGTAAAGGTATAATGAAAACTACTTGGCCTTTTGTGTAATTTGATAAATAGGTACAGGTAGGTAGGTACCTTAAAAATAAATTTCGGTAGGCAAAAATCAATTGTAATAAAAATAAAGGTAAACCCAATATACATTAATTACCTATACCTACCTGAATGTTTTAAAAAGGAGTTTGGGTATATATATGCCCTTAGAACAGTAAATGGCTTAGTATTTTCCAAAATGTGGCGAACGTGGAGTGAATCTGACGATGAAGCAAGCGACAACGAGCAGCAAGCAAGTAGTACAGCAAGCAGCAAGAGAAAGCATCTTTCTGTTGATGCTAAAGAAATTGTAAAGAATGTATATTCAACTTTAAGAAACGATGTTTCCATACAAGCAGCTTTGGAAGAAACGTGCAGGTTAACGAAAATACCAAAGTCTACCATACGCGATATTGTTAAAAACCGATAGTCAAGAGAAAGAAAAGATGCGATTCTGGTACTGCCACAAAACTTGATGTAAGTGATAAAGACCTAATTCGCACGAAGGATCTATTCAGTTTTAAGGCTTCCACCATATCACTGCATTTTTAACCCTATAGAACATATTTGGCATCAATTGAAATCGCAAGTTAGACGTAACAACAGTTCACCGACTTTAAATAGTTTTGTATTAGGCATTATCACCAGGGAAATAGATAAAATACCAGTAAATAGTTGGAGCAACAGTGTAGATCACGTAATTAAAGTTGAACAATCATATACCACACTTTCAAGTAATGTTAAGGAGTTAATTATACAGTTAGGGGATGATAGTGATAGTGACACTGATTTAATTGAATAGGTCCTAATAATAATTATAAGTTGTAATATTTTTAGATACTTTTCATTTTATATTGTATATTGTATTTTTAAAAGCTTTTTATTTATATATTTTTTAAATGACTAAGTAGGTATAATTTATTTTTTAAACATTGCCATCACGTGACTTTTTGACGCAATGATCAACGACAAGTAAATTATATTCTTTCTTTGTCATTCTCCATAAACATTAAACGACAATATAAACGAAAGCGATGTCGAAAAACGCTATTAGAAAGTCGTCAGTTAGTCACGTGATGACAATGTTTAAAAAAATAAATTATAGTATCCCTAGGTATATTTTATAAATAATATTTTTGTTCCTATTAATAATAAAATATGTGATTATCAATGTGTTTCTATTTTTTCCTATAAAAAAGTAAATTCCACCCTGTTCCGTTCAAATTTTATAGCAGGTAACACCTGGCTAAAGCGCCGGCCGACAATAGGGGACAAAGGGTCGTTTATTGGCCTCAAGAAGTGAGAACGGAATAAGTATGAATGTACTTGTGAAAATAGCAAATAGCACACTGATTTCATGCATAGAAATGCGTTATATCACACTAGTGTTGCAAAGTACTTTACAGCACTAGTGTTGCAAAGTACTTTACAACACTGGTGTGATACATATTATGATGTCATTCTAAAAACTGCTATTGGTTTTGCAAGTGACATATTTATTGTAGTGACAGTAAAAAACTTTTTATTTACCTTAAACGGTAGAACCCAAATTAGCGAAAATCATCTTATTTTATATTTATTAAAATTTACGAAAAAATAAAAACATAAACAAAAATAGACATAACCACAAAAACAACTTTCACTGACTGGCACAGTGTTGTCAGGTAAGTAGATCAAATTTAAAATCTCCCTTCTACCTTTGAGCACGTACTTTATAGAGGCAGCCTTGCTGCTTGACCGTTCGACCTAAAGCGCCAGAGAAAAAAGCCTATAGATCAAATTCCTTCCTCTCTTCTTCGTGTACTCAAACAACTAGTTAAATCTTTTTTTTAATCCCTAATTAAACCTAAGGCTAATACACACTTTATGAATCCACTTTCTTTATCCATTCATAAATAGAATCAGACCCTTCCGACGTTGCCAAATGCTTTCCATATTTTGCATGGTAACTGACGTTTGGTAGTCGTTTTTTCCTTACTTTAAGGACTTTAGGTTATGCATTTACAATTTTCATATTTTTTATATTTTTTCTTAAAAATATGAGGAAAACTGTTATTTTTACTTAATTTTACATGTGATGTTCAGTTTCATTAACTCGTTTTACCAATTTTACCCCACCCAGCACCCCTTTTCACTCCCCGGTCCCGTAAGTTTATTTACTGATATTTTTTAAAAACGGAATATTTTGGATATGCACCACTTACGTTTTATTTAGAAGAGTGTCTAAAATATGTAAGAATCGATAATTTTTAAAAAACCCTTATAATAGCAGAAAACCGTATTAAACTATTAGCGTTATTACCTAACAAAACCATACAATTTTTATTAAGTGAGGGCCTTTTTAAATTCCAAAATGATAAAAGTTATATAATGCTTCTAGGTAGGTGATTTTCGATGTAAAAATATTGTCAAAACAGTATAATATAGCAGTGAGGAAAAGTATATATCACACTAGTGTTGCAAAGTAAATATCACCCTAGTGTTGCAAAGTTCTCAATTGTTTTTTATTTTTTCTGAACAGACAAACCTTTAATTTATTTATTTTTTGGTGAATAATTTGTGGTCGTAGGAAAAATAGTGTACAGTACTCGTGTGAAAATGACTTTCTTACACTCGTGGGTTTGTCGCACTCCCGGCTAACGCCTCGTGCTACAATATTCCCACTCGTGTGAAATTAGTCGCAATAAATCATTAGTACACAAAAGGGTTTGCTTACATAAGATACTTTGCGGCAACCCTTTCAGAATGAATTAAATCTGGTCCCAACTATATGCTCGATCACCATCTTAACGTGCTTTCCTTAGCACAATTTTTGGCAAAAAAGCAAAAGCAAAATACCACACGGTGATTTATTGTTATAGCAATTAAAACGAACTATATTAAATGTTGTTAATTATTGTTATTGTCGATTAACATAACATAAATAACGTTAGGTAATTTAAATGTATTTACTTACTTTAAAATTACCAAATAATTAGTACTTTTTCAAGAATAAACGGCAATAGGGATTGTTTATTACAAGTTAATTTAGCTGGACTCAATAACAAAGTAAACAGGGTGTTTCAAAAACAAATGCAAGAAATTTTAAGAGGTGATTTTTAATTTAAAAAAAATAGAAAAAAAAAACTTTATATAAACATATGTCTTAAACGTCTTAGTTTTTGAACCACAGGTTGTTAATATGCCCATCTAAATAGGGTATTCGGGTAATATTTAAAGTAGGTACCGCCATTTTGTAGTATCTAAAGCAACTGATTTAATATTCTGGGGTTAAAAGTACTCATTAGAAGCTTCAAAATATTTTTTTGAACACCCTTTCTAGTTAAAGAATATTCTAATCTGCTGTCACTTGGACACTTTGAGCTGTCATTAATATGTCAAAATGCAGACTTTGGTCATAAATTATCGTTTCGAGTTTTATGAAAATATACCTAACGGTTTAGAAGTTAGAGAGGGGGTAAAGAACTTTAGGCCTTCATTGTATATCTATACCTATAGTAATTTGCATCTACCTGGTGTACGCTACGATTATATTAAACTTTGATCACTGTTTTGGTAGCTCAATAAAATGCCGTTTTGCGTTTTAAAAATTCCGAGTACTTCGAAGATATTCGAAAAAAACCGGAATTTTCCATTTTGGTTTATTGTTTCTGGCTATATTTGTTAAGATAACTCAAAATGAAAACACGTTTTCATGGACCACTTTTTCTGCTCTATAATTCAGTGTGATTAAATATTGAATCTGACGTTTCGGCTTCTGGCGACCATCATCAACTTAATTTTTTTAAATATGGACCTGATATTTTATTCAATTTAATTAGATCGCTATCAATCAGCTGCACAAAAGACTACGAATATGTAATCGCCAGCTTCTCATATTTGCCGACGCTTCTCACCTAGACAATTCCATCAGCTCAGGAACACTGCATATTTGTTTGACCATAATATTTGAACTTCGAATTGCCTTTTTACAAAGCCCAAGTCGTGTAGTTGGAATAAACAGCTTTGCGATGGAATCGTATGAACGTCGGCACGTATCAGAAGTGGCGCATATAGCAGCTTTAAGAGTGATGAAAGGATTTGATCTAAATTGAAAAAATATCAGGCCCGTATTTAAAAATTAAGCGTATGATATGGTCGCCAGAAGCCGAAACGTCAGATTCAATATTTAACCACACTGGAATTATAGACGTGAAAAAGTGTTTTGCCATGAAAAACGTGTTTTTCATTTTGAGCCATCTTAACGTAAATATAGCCAGGAAACAATAAAACCAAAATTAAAAATTCGGTTCTTTTTCGAATATCTTCGGAAGTACTCGGAATTTTTTAAAAACGCAAACGCGGAAACAAGTAGCCTTTATTGAGCATCAAATTGCGCAACTTTGCCTCTCTTCATTTAACCGATCCTGCCTGTTTTGGTAGTACAAAATTATGCAAAAATTTCCATTAAAAATATATTTTTGAGAAAAAAAATAGTTTTTCATAAGATTTAACAGTTATGCATGTAACTGTATATATTTTTTTATTTTTAAATAGCGCTTTTATTCCAATTCAAAATACTAAATATTTTTCCAAATACCTGTAGTAGTTCTAGTATTTTAATATTTAGTAATATTATCACATATTGTGACTTTCTTACCTGTTAGTGGTTCGTATTCTTCATTAACATAAACTCCATGGTTCATAAAATATTGAAAGTCTTTTAACATTATTGTTTTAATTAGTTCGGGATCTACTACCAAAAGGATTGGTAAATTAAACATGTATACACCACCAAACTGAAGTCCTTTGCTTTTAATGTGTTTATAAAACTCATGGTAGTGTTGTCCCCATGATTTTTTACATAACATCATGTCCTTGGTGTTTCCGAAGAAAAATTCTGGGTCTATCTGGTATATACCATGCCTTTTCCAGTACATAAGCATGTGTTTTAGTTTTATTACCAAAATAATCACCAAAACCAAGATCACATAAAGTAAAAAACAAGTAATACTGCATCCAAAAATCATCTTAACTAAAAAAACAACTATTATTATTAGGCATGCCTATAAACCCCCAAATACCAAATTTTGTATACACAGTTTTTTGTCCCGCAATTATTTGAAGGTACAAAAAAAAGGCCTCATCTGTAACATTTTCAGGGTCGCGACATTCGGCCATATTGCTTTGACGTGTTATAACGTCACATCTCCCATTTTTCGGTCATGTTGTTCAGTGCCGGAGATATACAGTTTATTGTATTAGTAGAACAACCGTTTACACAACAGTTTTTAATTATTATTAAGTTGTAAATTCTTATACTTTAAATAAAAAACATTTGGAATTACATCTTTCAACAAATATCACTTCCAAAAATGCAACATGAAATGCGCAAATTCTAGACGCCACTGAATTGATCGTCAACTTTGATTTCACCAAGTCTTGCCAACTTTTCTCTGTGGAGTGCCCTTCTTTGCGTCTCCGACCTCGAACCGCCTAAAAGTTAAGGATGTGTCGCAACCTTATAAATATTAACCAACCTTGACAGATGAGGCCTTTTTTTTGCTTCAACTCTAATGTTTCTTCGTACCTATTTGTTTCCTTCTTATATTTCACCTTACAGGGGAGGGGCCAGCCATTTTTCAGGTAGGGCACGAGCCACCCTTGCCCCCGCCCCCTGGCGACGCCACTGTTAAAGATATTAAGCGATAAAGTATTTTTTTGCTAAAAGAGTAGTATTTAATATCTTAGCAACTAATAAAAGCGTATTAGCAAAAATAAAAAAATTTTAAATAAATGTTTTTATTAAATGTAATCCGCCCAGTTTAATTGCAATTAAAACAAATGGAGTATTAAATTTAAATAAAAGAAAAAATACATGTAGAACAAAAGTGAGAAATCTGGCAAGAGTGCCGATATCACTAATCAATTTACATATTTAAAACACTAAATTTTGTAAATTCAGCATAAGCGGTTTAAAACATATTTAGGAGTTGCAGTTGTTTTTACTAACTCATTATACAGCGTTCTCTTGGAAAGTTCTTACCAAATTGGAAACTGTTTAATTATTTAGTTTACAAAAAAACGTGCCTTCTAATAAAAGTTCAGCTTGATAAGAAAATACATTTCCACAAAGATAAATTTATGTTAGATGTACAGGGTGGCTTAAAAAGACTTGTTTTCAAATTAAATTACTGGTTATTTCCTAACTACGGTACAAAACTTTAAAAAGTGATTTCTTAAATACTTTTATGAAGAAAAGTTTCTATTAACATGATTTTTTTATCTTTGGACAAACCACGAAGGCTAAAAGCCTAAATACTAACGTACCGTGGGTGTCTTCAGCGAGGTAAGAGGGAGTTTGTTGACACGGGACTTAATTACTTGAAGATTTGGGGGAAGGAAAGACCTCCGCGGGCAGCAGGTTCCACAATCTAGAAACTCTAGGAATAAAAGAACGAACAAAGTGAAAAGTACGGGGCCTGTCCAGTTGAACCGTATAGGGATGCATACGCGCGGAACCACGAGTTTTTCCGTTCGGAACCGTGAGTGGAGGAACTATACTGGACAATTCTTCAGAGCAGAAGCCATGAACGTACCTATAAAAAAGCGACAAATCCCCCAAAGCCCGTCGATGGGCAAGGAAGGGAAGCCTTTCTGTAAGTAAAGCATCATTAATGAGACGAATAGCTCTTCTTTGAAAAGAATCAAGAATGCTTAGGGTTGTGGGGGACGCCATGCCCCAGATATGAGAACAATATTCCAAGGGAGGTCGGATTTGGGACACATATAAAGTGTATAAATTAGAAGCGGAAAATACTTTTTGGCTCGAAAGAGAAATCCAAGCTTTTTGAAGCTGCCGTGGCTATAGATACAATGTGTTTATGCCAGTTAAGGTAACTTTCAAATGTGACGCCCACAAGATTGAAGGTGTCTTTGCTCTGTAAAACTTGGCCGCTCATAAGTAGAGGATGAGTATTTGATGACTCTTTTCGCGACAAGGAACATGATTGTGTTTTGCATGCATTAAAATGGACGAGATTTTTGGCGCCCCAATCCAATATTAAGTTAAGATTCTGCAAAAGAGATGTCTGCATCGCTCTGCGTTTTTTTTGCAAAATAACAAAAGAAATCAGCCTTAAAAGTTCCGTACCATAATTAGGGGAAAAAACAGTAAGTATTTTACTTTGGAAACAAGTCTTTTTGGGCCACCCTGTACAAATATTTTTGTAAAAATGTTTTTTCTCAACAATCAAGTCTTTTTATAGTTTAAGTGTGGAATAGGGTTTTTTGCCGATTTTAGTTTTTTTTTAAGTGGTATTTACTGATTTTAGATCCTTTTTATTTTTTAAATACAATACCAGTAGCGCTGATCCAAAATACAGGATATTTTAATAATTTATAACCAAATAAACTTGCGGGATCGATGAGTGGATAGGGGTGCTGGGCAGGTTAAAATAAGTAAAATGAGTGAATGTTGGCCAGGATCACATACAGAATTAAGTAAAAATCATTTTTTATTCTGAATATTTGTGTTAAAAATTGAGATATTTAGAAAAAAAATCAAATTTTAGTTTTATATACTTAATTTTTAAAAAAGGTTAAATAAACGTCATTTATTGCAAGTAAAATATGAAAAGCATTTGGCAACATCGAAAGTATGTCAAAATGATATATAGATATATTTTTAAAGTCCTTAATTAGGCCAATTTAGAAAAAGTGTTTCTAACCAGAACTAACCTGACCGTTACTTCGGGCACGTTGAATTTTAATAAAAAATCCTTTACATATTCAACTCGAATGCGTTAAGTTGAACAGATAAACCGTTGTTGACAAATGGTCAGAGTAAAAGTGAGAAACTTTCAAGAAGTTCAAATTTTTGATTTATACAAAAATTTTATAACAGCGCCATTTTATTATGATTAAGAACAAATAGGAGATAACATGTAAGCTAAAATATTTTTAAAAATTATAAAAACATCTTTTTTGGTAAAATTAATAATTAAAAAAAAGATACATTTGGTAAGAACTTCCGAACACACGCTACATTGTATTAATACTGTTCTTAAACTAACATACCTCCTTATTATTACCCAATTAGGTCAGTCCATTCACAAATTTTGGTTATAAGTCATAAGTACCTTAAAAAATAATAATTACGCGTCTTTCAACTAGTCAGAACAAAATATTGTTTAGAACTAATTTAATTCTGAAACGTTTGTAGATAAGAATTATAAAAACATTTTCAACGAACTTTTAAATACCGAATATTTGTTTTCCGTTCATATACACTTTAATTTACTCTGCTAGACTCGTCAATTCAAGGTTGCTGGAATTAAAATAGAATAATCTGTATAATATCAGTATTTATTGTTGCCTATGTTATTAGATAATTATTGAAAGCTACCTTACTGGAGCCGGTTTCTATTAATGCCGAATATATATATAGTATGTGAATTTGATAATGAGGTACGATTTTTAGACAAATCCTACCAATAAAGTACATTTATGCACTGTAAGAAGAATATGGGGTTAAACATAAAAATAAAAGAATTAGATTTCTCCGTTTCTGTCAGTTTGACTTTTAATGGGTTGATGCCAGGGGCGCAATAAGGGGTGGGGGTTAGAAAGGGGTTGGCCCCCTCAAGACGGCAATTAGCCTCCACCCCCAATTTTTTTAAATCTTTTTGACATCCCACGAAGGCATATGCCGAAATAACAGAGTGCCGTGGGTGTCGGATTATTAGATGTTTAACCCATCGTTCCCCTGTTCCGTCAACGTTGGCCAAGCACTAAAACATGCAGTTATGCATTTTACAACACCTTTAGACAACGCGGTAGTGCCACCACGGTCGTTATTTTTAAATAACTACTACCTACAAAAAAATTATTGGGAATTAAAAAATATTTAGTGTTTTTCGGCAGATATACTCTATAAACTAGGGCTTAAGCCCCCCAAAATCCAGGCAGCGGCTAGTTGCGCCACTAGTTGATAGGTATATCTGGTTTTTCATTTAGGGGTTCATACTGGGTAGGTCAAAATTCTGACTTTAATAAAAAGTTTCAAAACTGTTAATGCTGCGAATAAAAAAATTAACATTTAGATGTTTTTAAGTAATGCGGGATTAAATCGTACATGTCAATGTAAATCGGTAAAGTTGATAGATTTTCTAGTTTTTACCAAGACATAATTGTTTTATTATATTAAATATCTTATTTATTTTTTGTGCATGAAATTGGTCATGTCAAGTTTAGTAAGACCTTAAATTTTAAAAATTAATTTCTTAACTCATTGCTAAGATATGACAATAGTACATTTGGTTTTAAGTAAAAAATAGTTTTTAAATAAACAGTAAGTGCCGTTTAACATAAGATGCTTTACGTCCGACAATGGGTTTGCAATAAACAAAATTTAACTTTTTAGAATCAGGCACTTGGAAATTTTTTGTTAGCTGACGCGAAATTTACAAAAATTGAGGGTGTAACTGGTTGAACAATGCGTCAAATCTAACTTGTCCACATTTTAAAAGTCTATAAATTTTTTATTTCCTAACTTAAAAAAATGATCAAAGAAACAACTTGTATAGTAAAGTAAGTTAAAAGTCCCTATTATGATACATATTTTACGGTAGGTTTAACACTTTTTAAATGTTAAGTTTATTTGGAGAAAAACTATAGTTTTAATTGTATTTCACAATAAATTTATAATTAAAAAATTGATATAATAATATATATAAAGACCTTAATGACCCTAATTATGAGACACTGAAAAAGCATATGCTCCCAGTGTCTCATGATGCAGATACCTATTTTTAAGATATTTTAATAATTAATACAACTTATTTTAAGTTACTAAGTTATTAATAATTTTGATTAATAAAAGCTATAAAATTAATTTAGGTGGTGTTTAATTGATAAAAAGGAAACTTTTGTAAATTATACAAATTTAGCTACAAATTGTTGATCAACGCGTCGATTAATATGACAACAACTTTACCTAAACTTAAATAATATAATGAAATTAAAAGTTTTTAATCCTTCAGTAGCAATAAAATTATCTTTTTCCACGACCGTTACAAAATGCAGTTTTTTAATCGTTAACATGAAGATAAAGTTCTTCATTCCAGTACACTACAAAAAGTGTTAAAAAAAGTAACTTTTTTTATACTTTGAAGCTTTTTTCACACTTTCAATTAGTGTCTTGTTTCCATGCCTACTACAATAAACCTCCATATCACTTTATGTAATGTAACAGTAAACGCAACATCAACTAAACCAAACGGTCAAGTTACCTTTGAGTTTGCATTATTTTTTTTAGTTCATGTCTCACTAGTTTTAAAATTTGACAGTTTGCGAATAAATTTAATAGAAATTTTTAAAAATTAATAGTAATAATGAATTTAAATGACTAAGAAAATGAAAAGAAATTTATACTGTTTAAGTATTATTTCTACAAAAAGTAAGTCCTACATAATTTTTTTTTTTAATAAAAAATCATGGCATAGTTATAAAGATGATAATTGCCTTTTAAAAAATAAGGAGGCTATGATTTTTGGTTGCAATATAATGGCTGTGCTGCAAAATTAAAATATACAAGTTTAAATAAATTAAACATGTATAAACTGGTATTGTAGGAAATTTTTATACGGTCTTGGATAAAATATAGTATGCAACACATGCATAAAGTGTCGTTTATTTACTCATGGGATTGCTGCACTCGCCTAACGGCTCGTGCTGTCAAACTTCCTATTCGTAAAAAAGTATCACTTTATGCACTTGTAACATAAATTACTATTTTTAAATATTATTTCGAATCACCTTGTATAAAAACACGTGTCTTCGATTTTATACCTTTTATTAACAATCGAACGTAACTATGTTTACAACGACAAAATCTTTACTTGTCAATGTCTCGAAGTTTACATTACAAAAGTCAAGTCTAAACTAATTATTTCAACATTTTCCATCGCCCTTTTATGGTAGCTTAGAATAGTCTAGAGCATTTCAGAAATATCTAGCAAATTCTATAGTACAGGATGGAATAAAAGTTCTCAAAGGATGATTCTAGCCTTTTCGGAAATCTTCGAGAGTGATGAAAGAGTTGGAAAACTAAGGTAAATTATTTAAAGAAATTATCAAACGAAATAAAAAGGTCCTAACTTAATACAATTCTATAAACTAAAAACACTAATTTTTAAATTGAAGAAGTAGTCCATAATGCGTTGTAATGTAATTGACAAATAAAACTACTGTCTTTCACCACTAAATGCTCTTTATTCTATGTCAGTCATTCAAAATTTCAGGGGACATGTTTCGACCATGGAGATGGTCATCATCAGCCAAAAAGGAAGTGAAGAAGTCCTCAAAAGAGATTAGAAAAGTTTAACATTTGAAAATATAAAAGATGAAAAACTGGGGTTGCGTTAATGGAAAAAGCCTACATTTGGTGGTAGTTATTTAGAACAAGACAAAATTGTTTGGGCCCAAACAATGGTTACATTAAGCTTTGACCAAGTTAAAGTTAAATTAAAATTACATATTCCTAGACTTCTTAAAAACTAAATATTCCGTAAGGATTCTTGAGAAATTCTTTTCTTTTCCTTCTCATACTATATTTTTTCAAAAAATTATCCCTAGAGTTCTAGAAAATCCTCCACTAGCACGTGCCGTTTGAGTTTTTCAGGGGTAATTTTTTGAAAAAAATATAGTATGAGAAGGAAAATTATATTTAGTTTTTAAGAAGTCTAGGAATATGTAATTTTAATTTAACTTTAATTTGGTCAAAGCTTAATGTAACCATTGTTTGGGCCCAAACAATTTTGTCTTGTTCTAAATAACCACCACCAAAGGTAAGCTTTTTCCATTAACGCAACCCCATTTTTTCATCTTTTATATTTTCAAATGTTAAACTTTTCTAATCTCTTTTGAGGACTTCTTCACTTCCTTTTTGGGCTGATGATGCCCATCTCCATGGTCGAAACATGTCCCCCTGAAAATTTGAATGACTGACATAGAATAAAGAGCATTTAGTGGTGAAAGACAGTAGTTTTATTTGTCAATTATTTATTTTTAATGTCCGTAACAATATTTTATTAGTGGCTAGACATACCCTATCTACTCAAGACTATCTTAGTCTACTCAGTATGATAACAGATACTTTATTAATAAAAACAGTTGTGTGTTTGTTGCTTTAAAAACTTTTTTATGAGTTAAAACGAACCGTAGTTTGTTTTTGTTTTTTTTGTTGGTAAATTATCTTAAGTTAACAAAAAATACCATTTTTAGATGATTTTTGTGACATTTGATTTTTGGTTATTTTCTATTATTAAAAGAAAGCATAAAAGACAGTTATTTAATCTGAAACTATCATTTGATTTTATGATTTAATTTACAATAAAATTTGATTATTAACTAAAAATATTTAGTTAAAAAAATAAAAAAATTGTCTTAATGTTACGGTTTTAGGTTGGGTTGATCATCTTACGTTATTTAATTTTCAATACTTACTTGCAGGAAAATATTAGAGCTTGTGCTAGGATCTCTATTTTATATTATAAAATTATACTATTTTGATAATTAAATTGCTTTTTCGTATATAATTTTATACATATTAGGTGTCTTATATAACCACGACAGACGAGACGGTCCGTATTACATAAGAAACTCAAAAAAGTGCCACACTGGTACCTTAAGGTTTATAAATGTAGGTAATATAAGTCACCAAAATATAAAACATTTTTATTGTAAAAGAGCAAAAATCATATAAAAAATTAAATCTATCTCGCCTTAGCTTTTAATTATTTAATAAATTGTAAATATAGATGTCAATTTCACCGGATAGAAATGTGTTATGGCCAGTGCTAT
Organism: Listronotus bonariensis; assembly: GCA_014170235.1. Classification (NCBI taxonomy): domain Eukaryota; kingdom Metazoa; phylum Arthropoda; class Insecta; order Coleoptera; family Curculionidae; genus Listronotus; species Listronotus bonariensis. Next base: position 77,072 of record JACEGR010003821.1, on the reverse strand, counting down.
CCAACTCTTTCCAGTTATGATTTTAGAAGCAGATAAGCCCTTACGTAATTCAGCAATTTCTTTTAATAACCTTATAAAAAAATAATTGCAAAAGTTTCTGATCACTTTTAAAATTAATGAAATATTGTTTTTAATAAATTTATAAAGAGTAAAATGTCCTATTATTTATTTTCATATTTTTTTATTTTTTATTTTTTTTTAATCTTTGGACAAACCACGAAGGCTAAAAGCCTAAGTACTAACGTACCGTGGGTGTCTTAAGCGAGGTAAGAGGGAGTTTGTTGACACGGGACTTAAATACTCGAAGATTTGGGGGAAGTAAAGACCTCCGCGGGCAGCAGGTTCCACAATCTAGAAACTCTAGGGATAAAAGAACGAACAAAGTGGAAAGGTCGGGCCTGTCCAGTTTAACCGTATAGGGATGCATACGAGTAGAACCACGAGTTTCTCTGTTGGGAACCGTGAGTGGAGAAACTATACTGGACAATTTTTCAGAGCAGAAGCCATGGAAGTACCTATAAAAAAGCGATAAATCCCCCACAGCCCGACGATGGGCAAGAGAGGGAAGCCTTTCTGTAAGTGAAGGATCATTAATGAGACGAATAGCTCTTCTTTGAATAGAATCAAGAATGCTTAGGGTTGTGGGGGACGCCATGCCCCAGATATGAGAACAATATTTCAAGGGAGGTCGGATTTGGGACACATATAAAGAGTATAAATTAGAAGGGGAGAAATACTTTTGGCTCGAAAGAGAAATCCAAGCTTTTTTGAGGGTGCCGTGGCTATAGATACAATGTGTTTATGCCAGTTAAGGTTACTTTTAAATGTGACGCCCACAAGATTGAAGGTGTCTTTGCTCTGTAAAACTTGGCCGCTCATAAGTAGAGGATGAGTATTTGATGACTCTTTTCGCGACAAGGAACATGATTGTGTTTTGGATGCATTAAATGGACGAGATTTTTGGCGCCCCAATCCAATATTAAATTAAGATCCTGCGAAAGTTAAATAAAATACATATTTTGCATGTTGGTTATTTTTAACTTCTTTAAAAACTTACATTTTTTTTACTTTTATGTAAGTGTTGTTATTCATTTTTTTTTCATAATTTACTATAATACTGTAGACTTACTTTTAAAAATATAAAATTGTAATGTAACATACATTATGTACTTATCCCAGCGTCAAACTAAGATTACAGTGACACCAACTATATTTCCCATGTGCATTTCATACTGTGAAAACAAGACACTTTCCAGTGGGATTATAGGAAAATTTTAGAATTTATTTATAAAAACATGTTTCTTATTTAATGCTTATGAATAACAAGATTTTGTCGCTAGTTGAGGCAATATAAAAATAAGTGGAGAAATTTTCATTGCTATTATTAAGTCAGATAATTATTATTTCGGTTTGCTAACTATATTTATTTATGTATTTATTTATTTATTTATTTATTTATTTATTCAAATATACAGTACATAGTATAAAACTCCAAATGGTACACAATACAAAAAAAACAAAATCACAATACAAAATTGGAAAAAGGACAATGCTACACATTACTGAAAATTAACTTTTATACTAAAGCTATCGCTCTCTTTAAACTAGTTAAACTTAAAGAAAATAATTCAATATTGCTATAATTATTATTATAATTCTTTAGAAGACGATCAACACACCTTTTGCCCGTAATTAGTCCGGTGTCTATTTACATAAAACATTTGCTGACTACGTGTGGTTCTAGAGGGAATTCGAAAAGGAATTGAATTAATTAAATCACTACAATTAAGCATATTATTTAACAGTTTGTATAGGAATATCACCATTGCATCTTCCCTGCGTCTTTTTAATGGCTTTAACCCTAAGAGCTGGACTCTAGTTAAATAAGGCAAGTCCTTGTATGGAAATGTATGCCTGTGAACTTAGCAAACTTATTTTGTATATTTCCAATTATTTGTTGATTATTTTATATAGGAAGGTGACTATATTATACTATTGTACTCCAAAAACGATCGGACAAGACTATTATACAAACGAAGAAATTGCCGTATCATATACAGGGTTCGGCAATGAAACGGGAAGATTTTGTAAATAATTTTATTGTTGAAAAATATTTTTTTTGTGATTATTAATACCTTAATGGTAAACTAAAAAGTCGCCATTTGATATACAATTTAAAAAAATATATTTTTTGAAAAGTACATCTGTCAAATGTCCTCCGTTGACACCTATGCATTCATGGAGTCGAGCCTGAAAGTTCTGCATAACTCTTCGCAGCATATTAACAGGTATTGCTGCAATCTCGTCACGAATTCGTTGTTTGAGGGCCGGGATTGTTCTGGATGGATCAGTTTCAAACACTCTTGTTTTCAGATAACCCCATAAAAAAAGTCGCAGACAGTAAGGTCGGGAGACCGTGGGGGCCAAGCAATATCCCCGTTTCGAGAAACGACGCGCCCTGGGAACAAAGCATTCACCGCAATTCATTGAAATTCTTGCAGTGTGGCTTGTTGCACCGTCTTGTTGAAAAAGTGTGTTTTCATTAACTGGAAAGCGGTGAAGTTGAGGTGTGAAGAAGTTCCGAATCATTGCAACGTATCTCTCAGAATTAACGGTAAGGGCATTTTCAGCCTCACCCTCAAAAAAATACGGACCGATGATTCCATTTGCAGACATTGCACACCATACTGTCACTTTCTGAGCATGAAGAGGTGACTCATGAAGCAAACGAGGGTTCTCCTCCGCCCAGTACCTAAAATTTTGTTTGTTCACAAAACCGGAGAGGTGAAAGTGTGCCTCATCACTCATCCACAAGTTGTTAACTTGGTCATCATTTTCTTCCAACCTGGCAAGCATAACCTCACAAAATCTGAGACGCTGTTGATAATCACGCGGGTAAAGAGATTGAACAACCTGTATTTTATATGGGTGATATCGAAGATCTTGATGGAGTATCCTTCTCACCGATCTATCACTTATTCGAAGGCGTGTGGCGTGACGGATGGCCGATCGACGTGGACTTCTTAACATTGCTTGTCGAACACGCTCAATATTTTCAGGGGTTCGAATCGTCCTGGCACTACCACCTCTTTTTCTAGACGTCGATCCAGTTTGCTCGAGGTTGTTTACCCACATTTGAATCGCATGGTCTGACGGAACCGGTTGGTTACGCGGTATGTTAAAATGCCGTCTAAAATCTCGACGCGTCTGCACTAAACTCTCGCCATTTTGATAATAAGCCTTAATTGCGTAACCGCGATGCTCACCCGTCCAACGCTCCATTGTAGACTAAATGGCAAGCCACCACAAAACAGAGAGTTAAGAGAAGTCCGATTGCCGTGTTAAATCAGCGCCACTGCTGAGACAGTTAAAAACTGTCAAAATACGCACCCTGGTACCTGGCACACTAACTAGGCCTTGGAGGCAAAGCCTGGTAGATTTTTGTTTGTGTCGCCATCTGTGAACTAATAAATTAACCAGAATCTGTAAGGCTGGCGCCATATTTAAATGATCTTTAAAATTTGTCTTCATAAAGATTTTGATATTAAGTTTTATTTTTAACAATAAAAAGTAAAAAATAAACGGTTTTCGTTTTATATTTTTACATTTTATTATTAAAAAGAAAACTTAAAATCAAAACCATTCATGAAAAGATATTTAAAAAAAAAACAAAATTATTTGGTATTCTCTTTGGTTATTAAATTTAATATCTAAATAAAACAATAATATAAGATAACAACAAAAGTAAAGCATAGAAAATTACATTAAAATAAATAAAAACTTTAATTTCTAATTATAAAAGTAAATTTGGTATTCTCTTTGGTTATTAAATCTAATATCTAAATAAAACAACTTTTATTCTCTATACATAATTAAAAAAATAAAACAAATTTTAAATTCTAATAATAAAATTAAATTTGGTATTCTCTTTGGTAATTATATCTAAATAAAAGCAGTCACAGCCTGGTGGTCATTCCAATTTGGGAAGATTGTCACAATCAGGTATGTATCACAGATCGAGTAGGTGCATTTCTCACTAATCTTGTGGATGTCAAGTCAGGTACTCAGGGTACTTTTATGAAACAAAAAAAAATAGTATTAAAACACTTAAAACTACTTATTAGAGTAATAATAGAATGTCAGCCTATCTTAAAAAAGGGCCAGTCATAACTTGTATGCACATGCACAAATATTACCCATTTAAAAGGGAATACTAAGGATGATTGGGCACTTTTTTCTACAATACACTAACAAAAAAAAGCAATTTATTTACAAAACAAATAAAACCAATTTATCAATAATTATGTGTATAATTAATATTGTAAAGCAAAATAAAATATTTAGGTAAAAAAATAAAAATGAAAATAGGATACTAAACTTTAATAATTTTAAATATACATGGTGTCCGGAAAGGTGAGGTCATAAATGATAGGGGTGATAAAGTGAGCCAAAATAATGTTAGTACTTCATATAAAAAAAGTTCTATCATGCTTCGTTGGGGAAAAAAACCTATTTAAATTATAAGTTTGAAATTGTTGCCACAGTACAAATAATATTTGGGCAATTGAATATGTTGGCTGTTCAGTAAGTAGGGATTATGCGGGGTGAGCCTTTTTTCATTTTATGTAGGCATTTTTGACACAGGTGGCAATAACATTCTGCTTTGACCATTTGATTCCTTCATCTTTTTTCTACAAAAAAGGTATACGTTATTTGAATCGATATCTTGGAGACTGTTTTTCATACAATCACATTTTAAATCCAGACAAACCAGCATTTTGTATGTCATAAATGTCGTAATATGATAAAAAAAGAAAATGGTGTTTGTGAGCCTTTTAAACTTTATAATACAAGTAAAGACTGCTTTTCATAATTTTATCACATTTTAATGGTTTTCGCACAAAAATTGAATTTTTATTACATACAAAATGCTGGATGTCTGGACTTAAAATGTGATTTTATGACAAACGGTCCAAGATATCGATTCAAATAAAGTATACCTTTTTTGTTTATAAACGATGAAGAAATTAAACGGTTTAAAGTGCATACATTTTATTCTTATAATATAATAAAATGAGAATTTCGAAAGGATGGGTATTTACAACTAAATTTAATTCTCCCAATATTAGCTGACACTGCCATGTTGAAATAAGTTCACACAAAATTCAAACAGGAATCAAATTCTACAGAATTTTAACAGAAAGCAAATACTACAGTATAAAATAAAGTGGAGCGTCTAATATATTATACAATTATTATTTTACTTACCTTGCATGGTCAAATTATGTCTCCTTTACATAATATTAAATTTACATTATTTTTACTGCTTCCTACTTGGTTATTTGGTAAGGCAAAAGAAAAAAAGCGTCGGCGAGCGTCGGTGTTTCCCAGTGATTTCTAAAACAGAAAAAATTATAAAATTACTACAACGAATGAGACCGCGCCGAGGGCAAAGACAAGAAAAACGATCGATTAATCGATATACTCTACCTTTCCTTGCAGGTTTCTATGAATTTACACTTTTTAACTCTCTGGCCCTTTTTCTAATGAATAAGGCAACTTGAAATAGGCAGAATTAAAAAAAATAATAGGAATTAAGATAAGCGTCGGTGCTTCCTAAAACAGAGAAACGATAAAATGGCGGTAATGAATGCGACGGCGCCGAGGACAAAGAAAATAAAAACGATCAATACTTTACCTTTCCTTGCAGGTTTCTACGTATAAAATTTCAGATTCCTGTTTTGCCGACTAAAATAAAATCTGGAACCTGGGCGCATAGGCAACCAACATATCGTTAAATCCCTTTAAAAATCTGGCCAGGTGCAATGACAGCTCTCATAAGAAGTTGGCCAGGCCTGCAAGCCACTCGGGACCAGACAGGCCTGTGACTGTCCTCCCTACCACTTCATCGCCCGCTGCAAGCCCCACCCCAAATCTTCCCGTTTCAATGCCGAACCCTGTATATTCCTACACTTTCTACAAACAAATCCCAACATTCGATATACTTTTAAAATAATGCTGTCAATGTGCTTATTAAAGTTAAGCTCCCTGTCGAAGATTACCCCTAAATAGTTAATATGTGGTACTGTTGTTAATGCACTATTGCTAATTTTATAGTCAAATTCGATGGGACTTTTACATCTATAAAATCTTATTACTTTACATTTATTAATATGTAATACAGAAAATACAAAAGTTATATGCAGGAGTAAAAATAAATTTGTAGTGCATTTAAAACGCTAAGTTATTTTTTTTTAACAAGTTTATTAAAAGAGTTCTGTTTTTATTGATCGTCCGCTTACTGATATCTCTTGACATTTTTATATTGTTATACTGCCTATTTTTTTTTTTTTTTTTTAATTAAAATATTTTTGGTAAATATTGTGAATATTTTAATAATGCCTAATATTCTTTCTTATTTTGTATTTAAAAAGTTTAAAAAATACTTGCCGCTTTAAGGTATGCGCACATACGACGTCATCAGACAGACGGTACGGGTCGGAAAAATTAGTCTTAATAAAATTAAGAGAATAAACGCACGTATTTGCGGATGGTAGAAACAGAGTTTAAAAAATTTTGCAAAAGATATTTTCGCAGCAACTTAAATTAAAAATTCGGCCGATATTGTTTCATATGAGCGATACAGATTAGAGATTACGTTATTTGACAAGTGTTAATGCCGATTCCTACCTGGGGTTTTAATCCAGGGGTTTCCACCCAGGGTTAAAATGCGTACCCTTTAAGATTTACCCATGACTCCCATGTGCGTGTATGTCATTTAATTTGACTAAAACATTTTTTTCAGATCCGTACCGTCCGTCCAATGCCGTCGTATGGGCGCGTACCTTTACAGTGATCAAAGAAGAAAGTTGCCCCCGATCGACAGAAGTTTAAGATGATAAAAAAAAATACAACAAATAAATTTTACTTTTTATCACACAGAATAAATGAATCTTTCTTGGTTATTACAGTTTAACCATTTTGGACAAACAAAGGGTGTGATTCGTAAGTTTAAAAAACAGAATGTTAATTAAGTGTTGCTCAAACAATCAACGCAGGTCAAAAATGGGTTAAATGGTCGATCTACCGGTCTATTATAAAGCAATAAATTTTTACCATTAAACGAGTCATTCGATTAAATTGAAAATAATTATTATGTAAAAAAAATAATTTTCAAGAAATTAAGAGAACATTGTTTGACTAATGCATTTTAGACAATAGATAGATAGTTTCTCTTATACCACAATTACATAATGTAAAAAAAATGTTAAAATGTGTTTATTCTAAATGGAGCCATATCACTACGTTTATATCGAATAGTTGAAGCTAGCTTAAGTTAAATCGGCTTTTAAAAGTGGCTTGAAAATAGCGATATAAACACGCTTGAAAGTAACTTGAATCGTTCAAGTCAAGCCTGAAAATAAGTAGGGTTGACTTTACTAAAGCCGATTAGAAACACGATATAAACGATTCAAGCGGGCTTAATAACTGCATAACTTCAGGTAAATGCTTCGTCGAAGGTCATCAGTGTCAATTTCATATATGATTTTGACATTTTTATAAAAAATATGAGTTGAAAAACAGGTGAAAAAACTTTAAAACACGCTGACACCAACAACAGCACAAAAAACGGGACGAAATAAAAAGTGAGGTTTGTTTTACATTTGATGTCTACTGTGAAGTTGGATGCAAAACTGCTGCATGTGTACGACGATGGCCTGAAATGTGCTTGACCTCGTTTTTCAATCAATTTCGAGCCACCGAAATAAACACGTAGACTTGAAAATCACTTCAAAGCCGCTTTGTTTTTAAGCCAGCTTCAAGTATTCAATATAAACGTAGTATCTGACTGTTATTATTATAGTTTTTATTATTCTACCAATATGTAGTTTTGTCTTTTAATAAGACATTTTATAAAGTTCCAGTCCAAACTAATAGTCCTTGGGCCAGAAATGAAACTGACTTTATGATAATTTTTTAAAACTTTCTAGTGGGGTTTCTTTTGACAAGTCTTACGAATACTCATACCGCAATATATGGAAGCGGCGCTTTTACCCAACCTGTCAATGTCAAATGTTTCGGGTGTTGGACTGGGCAAACGCGTCACTTTTTTGTCAGACAAGTTTACCACACTGTTTCGTATGCAATTTCCTAAGTGTCATATTTTGAATATCGGATTGAGCGGGTTTAGTAACAGGCTGGGTTAACGCGCTGCTTCCGTATAAAAGGAACCACCCGAAAAAGGTTTTTAAAGTATTATTATTATTATGAAGTCACTTTCAGTACTGGCTCAGGGACTATAATGATTGACATGTTTAAGCGTTTTGACAGTAACAAAGAATTATTATTTAATAAATTTGCTCAAATTCACGCCAATTTACTGTATAAAGATAACAAAAGTAAACTACCCTAAATCGAATGCAATAAAACATTTAAATGTCAATATTTTGTAATAAAAATACTTAACATAGTCCTAGATTTTCTTACTCTTTTCTTGGCAAAATATATGAAAAATATTTATAAAGTACACAACATAATATCAACAAATTCGCAAGCGAATTTGTTTGTAGAATGAAATTGGCAATTTTCGTTTGAATACTCGGATACAAAGTAACAAATACTTTAGCCGCCTAAAGTATAACGGTATTGAAGTACGTTTTTCTCAGTTATTGGTATAAGCGCATGTTATTTTACATTCATTTTTCCTCTACATTTCCATTTAGAGTTTCCATGGCCGTAATCTTTCCTGTAAGAATATAAAACACTTTATCTTTTAAATGGGACAAAATATTGAGATCGGGTAAAATTTGGGCAAAAAGTGTCACTTAAGCTACTCTTTAACATCAAAATACTTTCGGTTACGTGCCCTAATGTGAAGGGGGCACTAGCAACTTTTTTTTAATGGAAAGGAGGGGTCATGAAGCACTCTGCTTTAAACGCCTTTTAATTCTCTACTTATCATCGTTTTATTTCTAAAAATTGGTTCTGTCGTTCTAAAGTGACAGGCGTTTAAAATTTAGCTCCAATTTGTACATACATTGCGGTTTTTAAAAGTTCTCTCACTTTTAACTCTTGAAGGGTCAAGATATTGAGATCGGCTAAAATTTGTGTAAAATGGTGTCACTTGCTTTCTTTAGCATTAAAATAATGTTGGTCATGTGGTCTAGTGTCAAGGGGACACTAGCAACTTTTTTCAAATAGAAAATGGGGTCATATAGCACCCTTGTTTTAAAGGCACTTAGATTCCCTAGTTTACGCCACTTTGTTTTAAAAATCGACCCAGTCGTTCAAGACTTACAAGTCAATTTCATTAAAAGCGTACTGTCGTACTGTACGGTAGTTAGTAATTTTAAATGGTTTTACGTCTGGAAAGGCTTAACAGATTTTTAAAAAACAAAGTGGTGTTAAGTAGAGAATTAAAGGGCATTAAAAATGAGGTACTACATAACCCCTTTCTCACTTGAAAAAGTTGCTAGTGCCCCCTTAGCACTAGGCCACGTAGATCGAAATTAATTTTTATGTCAAAGAGTAGTTTAAGTTACACTCTTTACCCAAATTTTACTTAATCTTGATATCTTGTCCTATTTTAAAAGATATAGTGGGGGGAACTATTTTAATATCCTTACTGTATATTTGAAACGCGAAGACATAATTCTCCAGACACTTTGTTAGAGACTTCCACTGCACCGATTTACATGATCTTTTTTTTAATGATCCTCTGGTTACTAGACGTCTTAACGCTACTTTTTTATTGTTTTATTTTTTTCCTATAAAACCAAAATTATGGTATGCAACGTGTGTTGCCTATGCCGTCGACAAAATTACGTGAAGCGAAGTATCGTCAACTTTTTGGCAGTATTAAATGCACCAATTTAATGGCTATATTTTTGTCAGTACAAACTGCAACTGCAAAATTATCCTCTGATTACTGAGACTTCCCGACACTATTTTTTATTATTTAATTATTTCTCTTTTGTATAGGAAAAAAAAATTTGTTGCATTAAAAAAAAAAATGTTTGTCGACTCTGACAATTTTTTGTTCTGAACAGAGTTTTCAAACATACTTCTACCTTTGCGGATTTCCAGGCTAAATAACATCGGTGTCTAGCGCATTAAAACTTTTAAATATTTTTCTGGTAACAGAGCACCAAAATGTGTTTGTGTAATCAGTTAGTTATAAGATTTACACATAAATTATAAAAACAAATTTTCTGCAACACCTACAAGGTAGATAAATTACCATTAACTAATTATTTCTGGGATTTTTTTTTCGTATTTCTTTTTCTGTTCCTTTATTATTAAAAAACACAAACTAATTTTTATTAAAATCCTATCATTATTTACTGATTTATTATAATTTTTAATAAAAGTTCTGAAAATGTTTTTATTTTCTAATAAATTCTTAAAAAATTTAAACATTCAGACGCCGTTTCGAACTATTACATTACAACCTACAGTGTGTCTTTGTAAGTTCAGGTATATGGGGAAACTTTATTTTTAATTGCAATGAAAAAAAATTCTTTGTAAAGTTCTGCATAGTCCAAAACCTAAAATGTAATCATCAGATATCAAATTGTGTCAGTAATGCACGCAGTTTGGCCAAAAATGTACTTTTTGCTCAAGAGTAAAGTACCTACCTGTATTTTTGCTATGTCGCAATTGTCATAAAGAAAAATATTTAGAAATAAAAATACTTTTAAATATGCAATTTTGTTCATTTCAAAAAATGGTTTTGATTTTTTTTGCGAAAATCTGAGAAATTTAAGTTTGTACATTTTTGTACAAGTTTTAATAACAAATAATTTAAAAAGTTTATTTAAAACTGTTCTATCAAATTTATAATCATGAAATATAATGCACTAATATACAAACCTAAATTTTACCCATTATCGCAGAAAAATACAAAAATATATAACAAAATTGCATATTTGAAAGTAATTTTTAATTCTAAACATCTTTTCTTTATAATAATTTGCGATATTAGCAAAAACAACTGTACTTTCCTCTTGAGCAAAAATTAAATTTTGACCAAACCTCCTACATTACTAATACAATTCGATATCATTCTGATGATTGCATTTTAGGTTTTGGACCATGCAGAACTTTTTATAAAGAATAACTTTTTTTCGAAAAATTAATAATAAAAAGAGTTTCCCATATGCCGCCAACTTACGTAGACACACTGTATACAGCTACCAAAATTTGTTAATTAATACATTTAAATTGAGTAGTCTATTTTTATGTGGCCCGCTTAAGATATTTTGACTCAAGGCGTTTTTAAGAATAAGGAGGTGGCAACTCAAATTAGAAGGTAACGACTAAAATTTGAAGGTGACACCTGAAATTAGCAGCAAGTAAAATTAGAAGCTGGCCAGTAAAATAAGGAGGTTGCCACTAAAATTACAAGATGGCAACTAAAATTAGTGGGTAGCAACTAAAATTAGAGGTTGAGACTAAAGTTAAGAGAAAAGGACTAAAATTAGAAGGTGGTCACTAAAATTAAAAAGGTAGCAACTAAACTTAGGAGGTAGCGACTAAATTTAGAAGCTTGCAACTAAAATTGTTGGCTAGCAACTAAAATTAAAAGGTAGTAACTATAGTTTGGAAGTGACGACTAACATTGGAAGGTGATGGCGGCTAAAATTAGGAGGTGTCGACTAAAAATTAGAAAGTGGGAAATATAATTAGAAGGTGGCAGCTGAATTAGAAGGTGGCGACTAAAATTAGGAGATGGCGAATAAAATTAAGAAAGGGCGACCAAAATTAAAAGGTGGCAAGTAAAACTAGAAGGTAGCGACTAAATTTTGGAGGTGGCAACTAAAATTGGAAGGTGGCGACAAAAATTAGGAGGTGGCCACTAAAATTAAGAGGTGGCGACTAAAATTGGAAAGTAGCAACTAAAATTAGGGGTGGCGACTAAAATTAGGAGGTGGCGACTAAAATTAGGAAGCAGCAACTAAATCCAGAAGATAGCAACTAAAACTAGGAGGTTGTGACAAAATTTGAGAAAAAGAAAAATCTTAATTCCAAGCTGTTCGCAAATTTATTGCAATTTTTACACCAAGTAAGCAGTGCAGGATGTTCAGTAGCTTATACAAATTGGGCGCAAAATTTGTTGACTATCAAAATTATTTAGTGGGCTTAACTTGTAAATATTTAATTGTAAAAATAATATTGCTAATTTTTACGACGAGGAAGCGCTGCAAAAACTATAAGAGCTTGTAACTTAAATAGGCAAAATTTTTGTGATTATCGACATTTATCAAAGGGATTTAATTATAAATACTTAAAAAAAAAATCAAAATCCAAGCAACTCGCAAATTCTTTTGCAAGTTTTTATGTCGAAGAGGCGCGGCGGGATAGTCAGGGGCTCAAATTATGACGCAAAGTGTTTTGGCTATCAAAATTCATCAGAGGGCTTTATTTTTAAATATTTAAAAATAGGAAATTAAAATCTAGGCCATTTTTAAATTGATAGGTGGTAACTTAAATTAGAAAGTGGCGACTGCAATAAGGAGGTGACCACCAAAACAAGAAGATGGCGACAAAATTAAGGAGTTTGCGACTAAAATTAAGAGGAAAAGAGAAAGAGAATGCTAAAATTCAAGCTTTATGCGAATTTATAGCAGTTGGTAAGAAAAATAGGAAATGGCGAGTAAAATTAGGAGGCGGCGAATAAAATTAGGCAGTGGTGACTAAAATTAGGAATTTATTGCTAATTTTTTTCACCGAGAAGGCGCTGCGAAAAATATAACAGCTTGTAACTTAGATGAGAATATGTTTTTGATAATCGAAATTTATTAAAGGGCTTTATTTATAAATATTTAAAAACTTAAAATTAAAATCTAAGCCACTCGCGGATTCTTTTGCAAATTGCGACGTCGAGAAAGCGCCAAAAGATATTCAATATCTTATATTTTGCGCGCAAAATGTTTTGGCTATTAAAATTTATCAGAGGGCTTTGCTTTTAAATATTTAAAAACAGAAAACCAAAATTTAAGTCTTTTGCAAATTAGGGGGTGGTGACTAAAACTAGGACAGAGCGATTAAAATTAGGAAGTGGTGACTTAAACTAGGAGGTAATAGACCGATACACACTGTACTTAGGTATATGGACATGAGCCTTCGTGTACTGATAAAAAAATGATCACCTTTAAAGTATTTTTTTAATTTAAACAATATTTAAAAAAAATCATAATGCTTGGTCAATAATAATAGATTGTTTTTTTTTTAATGTTTGGATAAGACAAAAAGAAAGATATAACTGGTGGGTAATTTCTAACTCAGCAGAATATTATAAGAGTTGGAAAAAATAGTTATTGACGTCCATCAATTTTTCTTCTTATTTTGTACTTTTTGGGGCCGTTATATTGTTAAAAATTACAGGATTTGGTAAAAGTTTGCAGAAATACCAAAGGCAATGTTAAAAAGTGTCTAGCTGTGACAAAAAAAATTACACACCTTATACCCTTAGAAAACATATCAAAATAATCGTCAACTTTACGATTTTTTTCTCCGGCGATTTGACATTCATTATTTTTAAGAAACTTTTTCACATAGTAAGGAACACTTTTAAATTGTGTGATTATTTACTATTAGGGTTCAAAAACACAATGTAAAGAGGGTTAATTGGCTAATAAAAATGGGTATCTAGATTTTAAATGACAAAATATTTACAAAAATGACGTGACTTTTGGCTTGTTTCTAGGTAGAAACAAGCATTTCTGAAAACAAGGCTTTAAATTCGGAAAAAATATCTAGCATCATTATCTAGTAACCTAAATAAAACAAAAAATGACTGATAGTCAGCGCCTTGACTTGTTTTATAAAAAACAGTTCTTGATTATTAAGAATTGAACTAGAAACAAAACAAAACATTTTTTTTTAATTTGCGAAAATCTTAATAAAATCCATAATGACAACAACCAGATTACTTAACACAAGTAATATACTAACTGCTTTTTAATTTTTTATTGCAATGATCGAATAGATCCTGAAAACTATCTAAAAAAACGATACTAACTTTAACCAAGCAAAATATGACCAAAAAATGTTATAGTGCTCCGAGACGATTCAAAAATTTTCAATTACGGTGCTAAATTACAATTGCAACGTTGCCAAATTGCCTAATTTTATTTGCAATTAGGGTAATACAGTATAGCTATAAAGTATTATATGACAAAAAATATAAAGTTATTTCTTTGCAAAAACTGGGCCATTATATTTTTTACCTAAATTGATATTAACAAATTATAAATTTCCACCGTGCTGTATCATAAAAGTCAAGCCTGTTTAGAGCGCCACTGTCCTTAAGTGCTATAAAAGACCCTAACGAGAAAATAATAAGTGTCACTCAATGTTATAGTCCCTAAATTTATAGTTCCCAGTAAACGAATATTACCTTTTATAGTTGTGTTTAATTAGAACTTGGAAAATAGTTTTAAACCGTATAATAAACTTCATGATAACCTTCGGTAAAAAATTAGATGCAAAAAGTTGTAGCGTGCTAAAACGCCGGCATTTTCATTTACTTGGGCACGCCACCAAGCAATCAAATGGAAACACAATAGGTATGGTTCTTAAAGGCGATTCTGCGAGAAATAATTTTCGTCTCGAGTTTTTGCTTTTGAGACAAGTTCTATTGTTGTTGGCTTTGTGAAGTAAGTTAAGGTTGAAGGATTGTAAACGTATTTCAAAAGGTTTTTGTGATTTTGTTTTGATAAAAAATATGTTTAAAAGCCTAATAAAATCGTATTACTTGTATAGGGTTTACCAATAAGAGCGTCAGAACTTTAAAATGCCAGTTCCATACAAGGTATAACTGCAAATAAAATGTAAGTATTTTTTTTGTTATTAAAAAATGAATTTATAACATTAAGTTTGGAAAAATATTAGTGTTTAAATATCCTCTTCTACTTTGTTCAGTTGGATGGACTCCTGTGGCACAGTTTCTGATTACTTTTCCATCATATCACCTGGTAAATTTGTAATGATGCTTGAAATGTTCTGCTGGAGGTCACGAATCCTTTGTGGCGTATTCCAGTAGACCTCTTTGTCCTCATTCTTAAAACTGGGGAACAACATTCTCATGAGAAAAATGGGCGGATTTCTCTCGAAAAGCTTAAATAGGTACTCTTGAATGCAAACGACTGCTCCCATCACGCTACTGTAAGGAAAACAGCCCGGGAAGTGAACGATCATTTTGGCGATGTGATCGAGTCCGTTCTCTTAGCTCAAGAATTAGAACCCAGATGTAAGGTAGCCTCACAGAAAATAATCCGAGGATGAGAGGTCGCATGACGTTGGCGGCCAGTTAACATTACCATTTTCGAAATAACCCGCATTCTGATAATAAATTTTAATTTAATTTATTTTTTAATAATTTGTAGTTGTAGAATTGTGTATCTCTCCATTATAACTTGTTAGACATTACTGAACACAACTATGATAGTTTGGTGACATCATTCTAAGCAATGTTGCTACAGTAACATTTCAAAGTTCTTACGCTCTTATTGATTATTCTTATAGCTGGTTTTACACTTGTCAAACTTCTTGTTAAATAAGTTGGACCAAGTTCACCTTGATTAAATTTGATAATGTAAAACAGAAAATTGGATATCAAAGAAATTCAAGGTCGCCTTGTCACGTCCTATTTTTCGTTAAATATTTGATGCAAAACTTTGGAACTACCCAAAGTCGGTCTATATAAGGTCACGACATTCGGCCATATTGCTTTGACGTGTTATGACGTCACATCTTCCATTTTTCGGCCATGTTGTTCAGTGCCGGAGATATACAGTTTATTGTATTAGTAGTTTACTCAACAGTTTTTAATTATTATTAAGTTATAAATTATTTTACTATAAATAAATAACATTTGGAATTACATCTTTCAACAAATATCACTTCCAAAACAATGCAAAATGAAATGCGCAAATCCTAGACGCCACTGGATTGATCATCAGCTTTGATTTTAGCCAGTCTTGCCAACTTTTTCCGTGGAATGCCTTTCCTTGCGTCCCCGACCTCGAACCGCCTAAAAGTTAAGGATATGTCGCAACCTTATAAATATAAACTAACCTTGGGAACTACCAACCCAATAAATTAAAAATTGACAGTGGCCAACTACTTAACCTCTATTTTATCATGATTGGTGTAGTGTTTCGTTTTTATCCTAATATTTACTTGAAAGAAGTTTGTCAAATAATTTCTTATTTTACACTTCTGTCTTCAAACAAATTGTATCAAATATTTGACAAGAACTTTAATAAGTGTAAAACTAGCTTTTATATTTTAAATTTAGGCTATTAAATTTGGGATGAAATCAAAATAAACCAACATTAATGTAGTCATTATACGTGAATGCAGCAAAGACAAAAGAGCACACTTCTTTTGCGCAACACGAAAATAATTCAAATAGCCAATTCTAAAGAAGTTTTATGTAATGAAAGGGCAGAATGATAATCAAAGCGGCTTATAAAAGCTTTAAGGTATTTTTTAAAGCAAAACTTATTAAAAAATAGGCAAACTATTCTTTTGGTAAATTTTTCATCTAAATCAAAAAAAGTGAAATGAAAAATTAATGCTTTGTTTTTAAAAAACCATAGAAGTCATAAGCAAATTTTTAATTTAAGCTTTGAACAGTCGTCGAAATTTTGGGACTTGGTAGTACTCGTAGAAAAGACGATACAATAATCATTAATAAGAGTCATAGAAAAATATATTTTACTAATGAAAATTTCATTTACAAAAGCCGACAAATTAGGTTTTTTTATATTAAGAAATACAGTCATACATATTATTGTTCTTTAAGGCGATTTTCCAAGAAATAATGTTCGTCTAGAGTTTTTGCTTTTGAGAAGTTCTATTGTTGTTGGCTTTGTAGAGTAAGTTAGGGTTGAAGGATTGTAAACGTATTTTAAAAGGTTTTTGTGATTTTGTTTTAATAAAAGATATATTTTAAAGCCTTATAACATTATTGGAAATATACAAGACGTTCGGCAAATTTAACTTTAAGACGCACCAACCTGTTTATTACACAACCAATTAACAAAACGGCCTTAAAAAGCATTTAGTTATTTTGTTAAACAAAGCCAATCAAAAATAGGCCAAAGCTTTTCTTATAGCGAATTTTTCATCCAAATCATAAAAAGTAAAATAAAATATTGAGGCTGTCTTTCCAAGAAAAAGGATATTATAACAAATTTAAAATTAATAAGATAAAAGAAAAACTAATTAAAATATTAAATTTTTAATGTGTAATAATTATATAGCTTCAGGCGGAAAATATTTAATAATGAAGGTTTTGTAGTTTTCCTAATATTTAAAATTACTTGTAGTCGATGGAGCAGCAAACTAAATATAATGATTAATATTGATATAGAAAAAAAGTTTTGTATTTTACTGGTAGGATTTGCATTTACCAAAATTGATGAACCAGCGCCCACATAGACATTTGGTAACAGTTTAGGCTTTATAAAGAGGGAATAAAACATTTTATTGTATAAAGGAGGACATAGATTTGACAGATAGTCGAGGAAGATTCCGCACCTTTCCTCGAATGCCATGACATGAAGTACGAACTCTGTTCTTGGTTTGTGGTATTCGTCACTGTATGAAAAGAAATAATTGCGTTTTGAAGTAAAACCCTATTAATACACAGGGTGTTCAAAAAGGTAAAGTCATAAATAATGGGAGTGATAAAGTAAGCCAAAATAATGTTAGTAGTTCATATAAAAAAATGTTTTGTCTTGCTTCGTTAGGAAGTTATTTACCTTTAAAGTTAGGATAAAAACAAAATATTTAAATTAAAACTCTGAAACTATCGCCACAGTACTAATGATATTTGGGCAACTAAATAACCTTATACTAATGCTTTTTTATAGGTAAACGGCTGTTCAGTCGAAATTATACAGGGCGAGATGATTTTTTTATTTATCGTTAGAATTTAATATAGGTGACAAATTTTACAATTTGCTTTGACCTTGTACTTTGTACAAAAAAGGTAGACCTTATTAAATCGCATTTAAAGTTTAGAGAACCAGCATTTTTTATGTAGTAAGAGATTTTAGTTTTTTTCAGAAAATTATTTAAATATGGTAAAATTATAAAAAAAACAGTTTTTTTGCATTATAAAGTCAAAGAGGCCTACAAACATCATTTTTATTAATTTTATAACATTTGAATTATTAAAAAAAAAAAAAATTATTACATACTAAATGTTGGAATGTCTGGATTTAAAAGGCAATTTTCGGAAAAAGGGGCTAAAATGTCGATAATTATTAAATAAGATATACCATTTTTTGTAAAAATAAAAATTAAACTCTTTAAGCCAAATCTCATATTGGATGCCAGTGTCAAAAATGCATACATAACATGAAATAAAATCGACCCACTCATTATAATTCCGACTTACTAAACAAACGTTTACCCATAAAAAGAAGCATTAGTATGTAAAAGGGTATTTAGCTTCCCATATATTGGTACTGTGGCAATTAAAGTTATAATTATTGATATAGGTTTTTTTATTCAAACTTTAACAACCCTGTCTTTCTAACAAAGTGCAAAAAACTCTTTTTATATGAAGTACTAAGATTATTATGGCTTACCTTATTACCCCTATCACTTATGACCTTACCTTTTCGGACACTTTGGATTTTTAGTATTAAGTATTATTTGACAATAGCCATCATTGTCTTTAGTTTATTTAAAATCCAATATATCAAAGATTACAGACCATTTTATATTTTTAAATTTTGTTGGTTTCCTTATTTATTAGTAATTCACCTACTTTGTAAACATTTGTTATTTTGGATACGAAACTTAAAATGAGTTGTAATGCCCCAAATTAAGACCCGCAACAGCCTTTATCTAATAGGTAAAAACCTTGGTAGTTTATATAAATTAATTATAAGGCTATTAGTATAAATTTTATATATTAAAACAATATATTGGGTGTTACAGAATGTTGTTTAAAAAAATTTAGGGGCAAATTCTACTCTTTAAAATATAAAAAAAAACTGGGTCCGCAAATTCCTTGCTCTCAAATTACAGGGTGATAACCTTAATATATATATATATATATATATATATATATATATATATATATATATATATATATATATATATATTTATTTTTTGAGATAGGTATATTATTTACCCAATTTTGTTTTTATTTGGCAATGTTATAAATTTGTCGTAACCAAACTAAACATAAACACTATTATTGAGCTACTTACTTTTTGTGTCAAAACAACATATTTTCAATACAACACTGATTTTTATAAACAAACTTCAGGCATGGCTATGGGTTCACCTTTATCACCTTTATTAAGTAATATTTTTATGGAAAATTTTGAGTCAAATTTTGTAGAGAATTATCAATATAAACCTTTAGTTTGGTGGAGATATATAGATGACATTTTTTCTATATACCAATATGACGAACACTGTTTGAATCATTTTTTAACACACATTAATACACAAGAACCAACTATTGGGTTTACTTTAGAAAAAGAAAACAACTCACAACTACCTTTTCTTGACATTTTAATAAAAACAGATTTAAACAATTTCGTAACAAAAATTTACAGAAAACCTACACATACAAATAGATACTTAAACTTTAACTCAAATCACCCCATAATGATTAAAAAGGGAGTTGTAAAAAGTCTATTTGATAGAATTAAAGTCATTTGTTCTAATCAAAATATAAACAATGAAAAAGATTATTTAAAAGATAATTTAATTCAAAATAATTATCCTCTTGATTTTATAAATAATTGTTTTCTTGAATTTGAAAATTCAAATATAAGACAAAATCAAAATAGACCTATTACAAATTTATTTTTACCATACATTCCCGGACTATCAAATAAAATTCAACGAATAGGAAATAAATTTAATATTCGCACAATCTTTAAAACACAAAACACCATTAGATCTCATTTAACAAAAACAAAACCATACAACTTAAATGAAAATACAAAAATGTCATTTATAAAATACCTTGCGAATGCGATAAGTTTTATATAGGTGAAACTTGTAGACCATTAGCTAAACGCATAAAAGAACACAGATCATACATTAAAAACACAGAATTTCATAAATCAAAAATCTGCCAACACGCATTTGATAACAATCATAGAATAAACTGGGATGCTTCGAGTATTTTAGCAAAGGAAACTTGTTCTAAAAACGCAAAATCAAAGAAAGTGCGTATATATTATTAAATAAAGATAATTGTGTAGCATCAATTTCAGTTAATTTAAATAACACTTGGTTGCCTTTGCTCGATACTAAAGTATCTTCAGGAAAACTGAAAATCAACTAACTTATTACCTTTTTTGTCCTACAAATAATAAATACACCAGTTACTTGTCACTCATGACACATATGTCAAACTATTTTCAGTTTGAGATATAAAAATAATCTAAATTTTAATCATTTCTAATTTAGATATTAGTTAATATTTTATTTTTATTTTTTAACTTAATTTTTTAACTTGACAACGGTGGCAGACTTGCCACCGAAACGTCGTTTTTTAATTAGAATTTTTGGGGGGTTTTTCTTTTATTTTGTTTCAGGCGATCGGCCACTTCATAGGGGTCAATAGGGCTGAACAGGGTCAGCCCGTATACCCCGGGACCAGGACCGAAGCGGTCCCATTCTTTCCAGGCGTGTACTCAACAAGAAGACCATCCAATGTTATAAATGGCTTTAGGGAGTAATTTATGGGTCGCTTAATTGCATTTCATAAGTTCCGTGGCACCTTTCGCGGTACCTAAAGAAACATTTTTTAGAAAAAAAGGGGTATGCTACTGTCTGTGTATATTTGTAAAAATATAATGCTTTTTTAGACTTAGTGAACAAAAATACAGCTTTTATATTTTTAATTTATAATTTTATTTAGTTAAAAAAAACACTTAATTGCATACAGCAAAAAAAAGCAATTTGTTTCTTAAAAATAAGGTTTTATATTTATTTATTACCAATTATGTAAAAATAACAATAATTACTTTTTTAAATATCTTTCATATTTAGTTTAAAAATTTAAGGTAAAATGAATGTTCTCAAAATATTTTAGTTTTGTTTTTTTTTTAAGTTTAACATTCTGTATTTTGAGAACAGAAAGTTTTCGGACTCTATAATTTTGGTGAGCTAGTTATTTTGTGCTACAATTAAGCAATGCCTATATAAAAAAATCATGGCAAATCGATGCTTTTGTATGTAAACATTTGGTTGTTTATGACGTAGCTGTGTTAAACTCATGGCGATTGTATTTTACCTTATCTTAGCACTGATATAAACCACATTTTTTATATTTATATGTTAATAAATGTTAAATTATCGCCTTTAGCCCCAAAATGCTTAAATTATTATTTAAATAATTTGCCACAATAAAAGAACACTGTTGTTTCAAACTGACAAATACACATTCTAACTCTGCCTAAAGCCGGCTATACTCATTACGCTGTACTTGGCGAGTAACTTGACTCGGAATATACTTGGCAAGAATTTGTCGAGTTCCAAGTAAGCTATCTACATTACGCGTCTACTTATAGAATTACGAGTTTTTGGAAAGTACAAGTAAAAAACAACAAGTAGTGTTTAAAGATGAACGCAAGTGAAACGACAGTTTTAGCTGCTTTTGTAACAATCAGTTGTGGTTATATTTTATTAAAAAATAGAAAAAAATAGGTACAAACGTAAAAGGTGGTGGGTTACATCTTTTAACAATAGTACAGATAGGTAGGTATTTTTATTTTTGTATATAAAGTAAGGTTGCTACCTACGCCACTCGACTAGCGCCAGCTCTTTGTATATGGCAGCATCAAATAGCTAGTACCCAATATAATACCAATATTGCTAATTACAACGTTTAAAGATACAACTACAGCTTAACAACGTGCCGCCTAACAATATTCGACTTAAAATATTAAAACGCAAATACTGACAAATTATGCCAATCGGACTTTAATAGTTATTCCCCGCGATCCTTTAATTCGACTTGCCAAGTAACACCTCGGGAAGTGCAAGTAACTTGCCAAGTCTAAACGAGTCGTCGTATACACTACTTGCTACTTACCAAGTACTTGGCAAGTAACGCGTAGTGAGTAGCCGGCTTAAGGAGATTGTATGAAACTATTGCCTCATTTAAAACCAGAAGTACCAAAAAACAACCTGAATTATGAAATAATGCACATTAAAGTGATATACCTATGTTCCATTTTTTTATTATCTTAAAAAGTAAAAAGTTATGGAGACCAGGAACACCAAGTATTTGGTTTTCAATTTTCGAAAACTATTAAACTAATTTTAAGGTATCACTTGACTTTCTTTTCTATTTGAACTTTTTGACGTTTGCCTTGGTGGGGAGAAAAATAACCCTGGAAAAGTAAATTTTAACACAACAATAGAGAATTATTGTAAGTTGCCTTATCAAGCTCGAAAATTATGAATACTGGCCTTATTTCAATAGTGCTTGTACCCATAATTTAGAGTTATTGCAAATCATGTTGACAGTACCTACTAACCTAAAAAAAGAAACATTTTATTGGATTTTTTTATTGTTTTGTGTTCTAGGGTTTTGTTTAAAACAATTAAAGAAATAAATTTGAAAAGCAAGGGTTTAGGTATTTTTACTGCTAAAAACTTTTCAACTTTGTGGTTGGCAGCCGTTCGTTTAAACGAACAGTTCCGAAGTTAAAATAAGACCAAAACAAGGCACGATCTGAAACCGACATAAATAAAGCCAGGCACTATCCTTATTAAGGGAGTCCTTATCCCACTATTCGTCTGCGCAAGCTCATATGTCAAAACAAGGCCGATATTATTAGTGCCTAGCCTTATTTTACTGTGCAATAATTCCTTATCGTCTCGTCCCTAAAAATAAAAATCGTCATGCTTTATGATTTTTATGTAAGGATACAAGTATAGTATATTACATTACAAGTGTGGAAAATGACTAATTTCACACGAGTGGGAATATTGTAGCACGAGGCGTTAGCCGAGTGCGACAAACCCACGAGTGTAAGAAAGTCATTTTCACACGAGTACTGTACACTATTTTTCCTACGACCACAAATTATTCACCAAAAAAAAAAAGAAATTTAAATTTGTCTGTTCAGAAAAATAAAAAACAATTGAGAACTTTGCAACACTAGGGTGATATTTACTTTGCAAACACTAGTGGGATATATACTTTTCCTCACTGCTATATTATACTGTTTTGACAATATTTTTACATCGAAAATCACCTACCTAGAAGCATTTTATAACTTTTATCATTTTGGAATTTAAAAAGGCCCTCACTTAATAAAAATTGTATGGTTTTGTTAGGTAATAACGCTAATAGTTTAATACGGTTTTCTGCTATTATAAGGGTTTTTTAAAAATTATCGATTCTTACATATTTTAGACACTCTTCTAAATAAAACGTAAGTGGTGCATATCCAAAATATTCCGTTTTTTAAAAATATCAGTAAATAAACTTACGGGACCGGGGAGTAAAAGGGGTGCTGGGTGGGGTAAAATTGGTAAAACGAGTTAATGAAACTGAACATCACATGTAAAATTAAGTAAAATAACAGTTTTTCCTCATATTTTTAAGAAAAATATAAAAATATGAAAATTGTAAATGCATAACCTAAAGTTCTAAAACTAAGAAAAAACGACTACCAAACGTCAGTTACCATGCAAAATATGGAAAGCATTTGGCAACGTCGGAAGGGTCTGATTCTATTTATGAATGGATAAAAGAAAGTGGATTCATAAAGTGTGTATTAGCCTTAGGTTTAATTAGGGATTAAAAAAAGATTTAACTAGTTGTTTGAGTACACGAAGAGAGTGAGGAAGGAATTTGATCTATAGGCTTTTTTTCTCTGGCGCTTTAGGTCGAACGGTCAAGCGGCAAGGCTGCCTCTATAAAGTACGTGCTCAAAGGTAGAAGGGAGATTTTTAATTTGATCTACTTACCTGACAACACTGTGCCAGTCAGTGAAAGTTGTTTTTGTGGTTATTTCAATTTTTGTTTATGTTTTTATTTTTTCGTAAATTTTAATAAATATAAAATAAGATGATTTTCGCTAATTTGGGTTCTACCGTTTAAGGTAAATAAAAAGTTTTTTTTTTTACTGTCACTACAATAAATATGTCACTTGCAAAACCAATAGCAGTTTTTAGAATGACATCATAATATGTATCACACCAGTGTTGTAAAGTACTTTGCAACACTAGTGCTGTAAAGTACTTTGCAACACTAGTGTGATATAACGCATTTTCTATGCATGAAATCAGTGTGCTATTTGCTATTTTCACAAGTGGTCGTAGGAAAATGAAATTATAGGGGGTGTCTCGTTTTAATTGGAATGCACTGTATATCTTTAAATTCTGTATTTAATTTGGTTAACTTAAAGGGCAACCACCTTATTTTAGGACCAATATAAGCTAAAATATTTTTCATTTTGCCCTTTAATAAATGTTAAATTATCGCCTTAAGCCCCAAAACGCTTTTATTCATATTTAAATCATTTTCCGCAATAAAAGAACGCGGTCGCTTCAAATCTGACAAATGCACAATCTAATTCTGCCTAAGGCGATTGTATGGAATTATTGTTTGCGAACAATAGTCCAAATTTAAATTTGTTCAACATGCTTTTCTAAAAAAAGCTTTATTGATTTTTTGTCGGTTAACGAGTGCATGTAATTTTGATTTCATCTTTGTTTTATTGTACAAAGTTTTTTTTTTTGAGTTTAGGGACAATTTAAAATAGTGTATGGTTATATGGTAAAATTTAATTAATTTAGCGACATTAATCGCGCGACAAATCGACACGGCAAATAGAGCGCAACGGCAATTTGTCGCAGCGACAATTTGACGTAGTCAAATACGACGCGGACACAATTGGTCGCAAAAATTAAGAAATAAAATAAAACAATATACAGGGTGATTCAAATATCGATCACAAAACTTAAGAAGGTGATTCTACTTGAGAAAATAAGTGTAGAGCTTCATATACATTTTTTTCAAAATGTCATTCGTTTTCGAGTTACAAGCCGTCAAATTTCAATTTTTAATTTGGTTTTTTCGCCATATTGCATTTATTTTTTAACCAATCCAGTTAATATTTGGTACACAAATCGAGCTTTGCAGACCCTAAGATTCTAAGACAAAAGTACTTTTTTTAAATGCCGCCAGAGGGCACTTTACCTAAAACTTAAAATTTATTTACATCATAAATTTTTTATTTTGACAGATATCGCAAAGCTGGGGGCGCGATTTTATAGACAATCGAAAACTTAAAAAATAAGGTACTTTTTATTAAAGTCGAAAAACCTCACCGTTTAGCACAAATAGACATTAAAATTTTCATTAATTTCAATCAAATTACCTATATACATATAGGGTGTTTTGGTCGCAAAAAATTAAGAAATAAAATAAAACAATATACAGGGTGATTCAAATATTGATTACGAAACTTAAGCAGGTTCTTTTACTTGACAAAATAAGGGTAGAGCTTCATATTTTTTTCAAAATGTCATTCGTTTTCGAGTTACAAGCCGTCAAAGTTCAATTTTTATTTTGTTTTTTTGCCATATTGCATGTATTTTTTAACCAATTTAGTTAATATTTGGCACACAAATCAAGCTTTGGAGATTCTAAGATTTTAAGACAAAAGTACTGCTTTTAAATACCGCCAGAGAGCACTTTACCTAAAACTTAAAATTTATTTACATCATAACTTTTTATTTTGACAGATATCGCAAAGCTGGGGGCATCATTTTATAGACAATCAAAACCTAAAAAATGGTACTCTTTATTAAAGTCGATAAATCTCACCGTTTAGGCACCAATAGACATCAAAGTTTTCATCAATTTCAATCAAATTACCTACATACATACAGGGTGTCCAGTAACTCAACTCTCTCTTATTTTGTTAAGTAGAATCATCCCCTTATGTTTCTTGATCGATTTTTGAATCACCCTGTATTTATAAAAGATATAGATTATTATTATATTTTGGCCGAAATCGGTCGTTTCATCCGTGAATAAAATAGAGACGTATAGCCTCATCTGGGTTACAATTTTTTATTCACGGCATGAAATTACATTTAAGATTGAAAAATTAGATCTGCTTAGTTCTGATTACACGTGCTTGTGCTATTTAGTGTAGGCTCACTCCATGGAAAATCGTAGATTGAGTAACAACCACGAAGAAAAATAATGCATTTCTGGATACAAAACAGACACGGAAAAAGAGGTGGGGATTGTTAAAAATTTCAGTATCTTTAACGGATTTCCTAGATATAACTGTGGATGTAACCTTATGTGAAAGATTACAGACTTGTCAGCATCAAATTCTGCTGCGTCGAATAACAATGCAAGGGATTGGCGCATACGACCAAATTATCGTACGTCGAATTTGCTGCGACGTATTGACGTGACACCGGAAAACATAATATTTGTGCGGCTTTAATAATCATTTTTTAAAAAGGACTATAGATACAGAATACTCGTCA
This sequence comes from Listronotus bonariensis, assembly GCA_014170235.1. NCBI lineage: Eukaryota > Metazoa > Arthropoda > Insecta > Coleoptera > Curculionidae > Listronotus > Listronotus bonariensis. Next base: position 50,552 of record JACEGR010003821.1, on the reverse strand, counting down.
CATACAGGTGTATTTATAAAACAGCCGTACATCGACAACAAAAGATACAGAGAAATAAACTTGTAAAAAAATGTTTTCTTTCCTTTTATTTTTTAATAACCTTTACCCAGTTTAACAATGCTAGCGTCTCGAGCGGCAACTTAAGAAACTTTCCTAACAAAACAACGCAACGGTACGCCACTGACTGTGGAAATGTGTGTAACATTTTTGTGCTTTCTTTGGATTAGGAATGTAAAAATATTGCTTTTTCGATTCCCTTTGTGTTTTTATTTTGTTTAGTTAAAAAAAAACACTTAATTGCCAATTTTAAGACCATAAAAAGCACTGAGGCAACTTTTTTCTTTTTTTTAATTGTTTTATAAATTTTTATTAGGAATTATGTATAAACAGCAATTAATACCTATTTAAATAAGGTTTATATCCAGTCTTACAGTTTTTGCCTAATAAATATTTTCGAAATTGTTTTTTAAAAAAGACAAATTTGCGGACCCATGTTAATATGAACTTTTCTTTAAATTTTATTCCGTACCTTTAATTTCTTCTTTTATCTTTTGACATCCCACGAAAGCATATGTCTAAATACCAGGGTACCGTGGGTGTCGGGTTAATAAATGTTTAAACCATCGTTCCCCCTGTTCTGTCAACGTTGCTCAAGCACTGAAACATGCAGTTATGCATTTCACAGCACCTTTTAGACAACGCGGTAGTGCCACCATGGTCGTTATTTTTAAATAGCTACTACCTAAATATGTCTCATTCGCTGGGAATCGAACCGGCGAACTCTGGCTTCGAAGATCAAAGCTCTGTCCACTGCGCCACGGGGGAGACACGAAATGTTTTAATAACAATTTGAAACACCCTATGTATTTAAAATTGTTAATCTTTAAAAGCCTAAATCAGGGCTCTGGGTAGCCTTGCCTAAAATAATATTTATTAACTTAAAGGCACAACTACTAAGGGATTTAATTTTAACAAATAAATAAACCCAAATTTCTGTCTGTGCTCTAAATTTTTTATTATTGCTTCTTAACAAAAAAGCTTGTATTCATATTTTAATGATATTCGTTAGTTAAAAGATTCAAGCGCTTCAAATTTATAAAATGCAAAATCTGTCTAGCTAAAGGCGATTGTATAAAACTATTGTTTTCAAAAAATAGGCCAAATTTAAATTTGGTTTGCATGTACTTTTTACGAAGGCCCTGCAGATTTTATTTGGTGGTGCCTCTAATTTAATTTGATTTTATTTTTGTTTGGTTTGAATTTCTTAGAAATGTTTTCGATATTTAAATTACATGAGCATTGGCGTTATTTTTAATGTTAATAAAACAAGTGTGAATAAACAAACGTTTTTTATTTTAATTTTTTCTTTATTTTGCACAGGTGTAAAATTCTTCTAGATCTTTTAATAGTCTAAGATCCGGCATTAAGAAAATATACCCTCATCTGTTAATTAAATGAAATATTATTTTCTAGGCAGATTTTAATGTAGTAAATGCAAGTGAACAACATCTGCCAGCGTAGGTCTGGTACAATTAATATTAAATAATAAACTAATGGTTAATTTATTTATAACTGTTACCTTAACATGTTAATTGCATAAACCAATGATCAGCGGTGAAATAGCTAATAGACAAGAGAATAAAAAATAGAAAAAAAAATGTTACCCAGTGCGGAATACGAACCCAGGGTGTCGACAAGGCATGCACTGCTAAATGCTGCTACAGCTGCTACCTAACCAACTAGGCTTTTTCACCGCTGATCATTCGTTTATGTAATTAACATGTAAAGGTAACAATTATAAATAAATTAACTATTAATTAATTAATTATTATTAATTGTAGCAGACCTATTCTGGCAGATGTTGTTCACTTGCATTCACTACATTAAAATCTGCCTGGAAAATATTACTTCATTTAATTAACAGGTGGGGGTATATTTTCTTAATGCCGGATCTTAGACTATAAAGACCTTTAAAAAATACCACGTTTAATTTACTTAATCCTATTAGTTTGGTAATTATGACCAACTAAATCTTAAGTTTCCCCAATATGTTTGCCTTATTGCGTATATTACGACCATCATAATTAAATTGCATTGTTTTTTTTAATATTTTCATTTTTTTTTTAAAGGAAATACCGATATAAATTTAAAAACATGTTAAAAAAGATGACGCTTTAAAATTTAATACACGGGTAAAGAGTTATGACATTCCTGTTTAACTAACACCTACTCCGATAAAACATTTTCCAATCCCCATACTATACCGGGTGCCCATAAGATCACTTTCCGGCTGCCATTTTTTTATTTCTGTATCGATACTGACGAAACCTATTAAGGTTGTTAGACTAATAAAAAGTCATTTTAAGGTGTACATGATAGGCTATTACAACTTCCGGTTCCACCGGAAATTACTGAAACTTTTGATTTTCAAATAGGACACTCTGTATAGTTTTTGTTTTTCGGATTTTCCAGATCATTTTTAGTCGGAATACAATATTTTTTAAACAAATTTTGATTAAATTTTATTTTTTAATTAAATTTTAATTTTTCATCTAGAGTGCGATGATCATTTTAAAATCATTCCTTATACTTTACTTACTTTCAGAAAAATACAAAATTGATTTTATCTTTTTAAACCTTTTACCAGAGGGCTCTAAACGTCACTTTTTAACACGCTTTTATTAACTTGGGTTGTATGTATCTATCAATCTGGCTATGTAACGGAATCTTTGAGCCTAATTTTAACCAACTTCCAGCTATTCGATTTCTTTGAAACTTTGCACACGTATTAAGGAAACATCACAATGCAATAATCTGCAAACAGTATCCCGTTATCTTTTTTGGATCGCCAGGAAAAAAATTCCATTATATTATAAAAACAACACCTAGGTTGCCATCTGTTGGCAACATTTCAAACTTTGCTATTAAATGAAGAAGAAATTTTTTAGTTTTTACACAATTTGGTTAGTTGCACCATTGGTGTTCAATTTTTTATGAACAATAAAAAATTAATAAGTTCTTTTACACAATTGGGTTAGTTGCACCATTGGTGTTCAATTTTTATGAACAATAACAGTTAATAAATGCCGTTAACACGCTTTTATTAACACGCTTTTATTAACTTGGGTTGTAACTATCTATCTATCAATCTATCTATCTGGCTGCCTATGTAACGGAATCTTTGAGCCTAATTTTAACCAACTTCCAGCTATTCGATTTCTTTTGAAACTTTGCACACGTATTAAGGAAACATGACAATGCAATAATCTGCAAACAGTATCCCGTTATCTTTTTTGGATCGCCAGGAAAAAAATTCCATTATATTATAAAAACAACACCTAGGTTGCCATCTGTTGGCAACATTTCAAACTTTGCTATTAAATGAAGAAGAAATTTTTTAGTGGGTTGCAATATGTTGGCAACGGTCCAAACATTGCCTGGATTGCCATCTGTTGGCAAAATTTCAAACTTTGCTACTTAATGAAGAAGAAATTTTTTAGTGAGTTGCAATCTGTTGGAATTTTTTCGCCATTTTGTCAAGAGTAGCAGAAACTAAAAAATGAAAAATAATTAATAGTTTAAAAACTAAAAAAACACGCTTTTATATGCAACCGAACTAAAAATTAGAAAATAATTTTTCATTAAAAAAATATTGTCATTTCATAGTAAAAGCGTGGGGTGATAAATATATTAAATGTTATAATTATTATATTTGCAAATATCTATGATGGAAAAGTTATGAAAAAATAGTAAAATGCACCCCACGCTTTTTACTATGAAATGACAATATTTTTTTTAATGAAAAATTATTTTCTAATTTTTAGTTCGGTTGCATATAAAAGCGTGTTTTTTAGTTTTTTAAACTATTAATTATTTTACCCTAGTTTAAAAACCAAAATAGGTCCATATCACTTTCATAATATTTTTAAATGCAGTATTTCACAGCTAATCCAACGAAGTAAAAACTACGACACTTGACTTCATCTTCTTTTAAAAAACAACATTTATTTTGTAGAAAAATGATCTTTTTGATAGTTGCCATGAAAACAGAAGGTAATAGAATATGTTGTAAAACCTAATGTTTTTATTTTTTAAACTTTTAACGAAACACAAGCAATTGTTTTTCAACATATTCTATTAGTTTCTGTTTTCATGTCAACTACGATAACTGTGACGTACGCCAGTACCAAATAAATCATTTTCCTACAAAATAAATGTTATTTTTAAAAGAAGATGAAGTAAAGTGTCTTAGTGTTTTACATAGTTGGATTCGCTGTGAAATACTGCATTTAGAAATATTATGAAAGTGATATGGTGCTATTTTAGTTTTTGAGCTAGGGTAAAAAAACTTAAAAATAAAGTTTATAGCCCTCTAGTAAAAAAGTTTAAAAAGATAAAATTGATTTCGTATTTTTCTAAATGTAAGCAAATTATGAAGAGTGATTTTAGAATGAATATGGCACTCTGAGAAAAATTTAAATTTAACTAAAAAATAAAATTAGACCAACATTTTTTTGAAAATATTGTATTTCAACCAAAAATGATCTTAAGAATCCAAAAACAAAAAATATAGAGAGTATCCCATTTAAAAAATCAAAAGTTTCAGTCATTTCCGGTAAAACCGGAAGTCGTTATAGCCTATCATATACACCTAAAAATTACTTTTCATTAGTTTAACAACCTTACCAAGTTTCGTCAGTATCGATAAAGAAATAAAAAAATGGCAGCCGGAAAGTGATCTCGTGGGCACCCAGTATAATATTATTGATGTAAGGAGCTACAATTAAACCAAAAGTTAATTGAAATCGGTTATAAAACCAAAGAGTTATTTAAGATTAAATTTAAAAAATATTTTTAGTCCGGTTTTTCTTGGTCCAGGAGTGTATATACCGGATCAGCTAAATAACGTAACACAAAGGCAATGTTAGGAAAAGAGACAGTTTAACCTAAACAGCGGCATCTAAACATTTCGGATTGGATGACGCACGTCCATTCTTAATTGTTGCTTTACTCGCCGATATACCTTTAGCTAATACTTATACAGTATATCTTCATTACTTTCGGAAATGCAGCTATTCATAGGTTAAAAAAATAGGTGTAAATTTAAATTATGTATATCAAGAAAACAATTGCCTATATTTTTCTAATGGCCATATTTGCAAAACTCAATAAATTTCCACATAATAAATAAGTTTTTTCTTGTAACTATCGTTAAATTATCTTTTTAATGGTTATTAAATTTACAGGTTAATCGGTTTAAAAAATTGTAGTTTAGCATTAGCAAAAGCATTTCAATAAACAATACTGATCCTACAGAATTAATCCAACAAAACATTTTTTTATTAAAAAAAAAAATAATAAAAAAAGGGATGAAATCTTGTATGTTTTCAAAATAAATTAAATATTATTAATAAGATTTGGATGGTCACATTTCCGATCTTAATTGAGATAGATATAAGAAATGTATTTTTAAAGCATTTCTAAGTATCTTAGGTTAGATTTAAGGTGAGGACTTTTTTGCATTCAAAATTTTTTAAGTAAGTTTTAGAAGCATTTAAAATTTAAATCGATATTACCCTAGTAAAACGTTAGGCTTTAATACTATATTTAGTTATTTTTACACTTAAAACTAAAATATATATAATTGTTTTTTAAACATATGTACTTTTTTTATTCTTTGGACAACCCACGAAAGCTGAAAGCCTAAATACTAACGTACCGTTTGTGTCTTAATCAAAGTAAGAGGAAGTTTGTTGACACGGGACTTAAATACTTGAGAATTTGGGGGAAGGAAATACCTCCGCGGGTAGCAGGTTCCACATTCTAGAAACTCTGGGGATAAAATAACGAACAAAGTGGGAAGTTCGGGGCCTGTCCAGTTGGACCGGATAGGGATGCATGCGCGTGGCACCACGAGTTTTCCTGTTGGGAACCGTGAGTGGAGGAACTATACTGAACAATTCTTCAGAGCAGAAGCCATGAAAGTACCTATAAAAAAGCCCGACGATGGGCAAGAGAGGAAGCCTTTCTGTAAGTGAAGGATCATTAATGAGACGAATTGCTGTTTTTTGAATGAAATTAAGAATGCTTAGGGTTGTGGGGAAGACATTTTAATATTTTAGAAACACCATCGGCTAATTTTCTATTTAAACTAAATAAAGTTTTTGTCTAACTTATTCAAAGTAATAACGTCAAAAGGTATACCCCTATATAAAGCCCTTTTTTAACAAATGTAACTAACAGCGTGTGTGGTAGATACTCGTTACCGTTATAAAGAGGGCTTTTATGTCGGGGACTGTTAAAAAGTGCATTTAATCATCATTAGCACCAAACCAAGCTTATTAAAAAGTCGTTTTCATTCTACTTTGTTGGGCTAGTAAAAAATTTTAGCTTTGATTTTTCCCTGCAAATAAAAACAGATAAAGAGCTGGTGTTTTATTTATTTTAAATCTCGGCTTTATTAAATATACAAAATGAAATATAAAAGTGTTAGGTTTTAAAATTGTGTTTTTTTTTAAAGTGGCTAAATAAACAAGTATATTTGTTATAATTTTACACATATTTGATTTAAATCTGGCCCAATTTGGTAACCAGATTATGTTTATTATTTGGATTTTTGCAGTGGTTGGTTAAAAATTTTAATTGTAAATATTTTAAACTATCACAAAGAAACAATGAAAAATGTGATGTTCTCTAAATTGTAGCAAAGCAAAATTAAACAATATATCTTTTATAATTTAGAGGTTTACGACAATAAACAATAGTGCGAAAAAACAAATAATTTTATGTACCTTTATAATGGCATTTATCATGTTTATAAGTTATATTTTTAAGGACACACACTTTAAAGTTCAACTTTTTACAATCAAAAAATTTTGCAGACTCTAACGGTATTTTTGTGTTTTTTATATGCGTCCATTGTAAAAAAACTGTTTTTTTTTTATTTTTATAAAATCCATGAAAAAAAAACAGTAATAAATCCGAAAACATCAATCAGAAGGAATGACGTTACGAGTAGTACGAGTAGTTATTTGGCTGACCTTTAGAGCATACACCTACTAAAGGTAGCTTTGCTAACGGATAGTAAAATGTGTTTTATTTCCGTGTCAATTAAATAGCAATGATTTTTAGGTTTAGTGAAAGGTTAACGTTTTAAGTTTTTAAGCTATTACACGTTGCGTCGACCTGTCAATCCCTATGTGTGAGTGCTTCTATTTTTTATTATTTTTTTTGAAAATTGCACACATTTTAAAAATGATAGAACAGTTAAAAAAACAGTCAATATACCTATTCGTATCAAATAGACCTTGACCACCAACTGGAAATTGTGCAACGCAGAGACGCTAGATGGATCTATTTAAATTTTTCTCGAGGCTCTAGATCACTCTAATCATTTTCCTGCTATCCTGCGGTGATTGTTTGCGGAACCCTTCCACCATAGTCGAGAAACCATTTATTTTAAATCAAGATTCTGATGATTAATCAAAACTAATATTGGTCGCTTTTTTCTGTGATTGGGCTGGTGCATGCCTTTGGAATTATCTGAATAGTAGTTTACTTGACAAGGAATGTGTAATGGATGGTAATTAGTTGGGTACTCGCCAAAAAATGAAATTAAAAGTACTAAAAAGAAACAAAAAAAATAAAACATTTAAAAAGATACTTTAAAATCGACGTTTTGGTGGCAAATCTGCCACTTTTGTCAAGATAAATTGAATACAAATAATAAAAGTAAAAATTTACTATTATTAGGTTTTAAATTTTAAAATTTTTATGTTTTTTAGGCATGTGTAGGCTCTTTTCCTTAAATAGAAAACTCTTAGTCTAACATTTCGTTTCCATAAGTATAGAAAAAGTTCATTATAAACCGAGGTGGAAAGTGTTTCATTACTGTGAAGAGAAACACAGATGGTTTACTAAAGTGCTTAGCGCCGAGGTCAACCATTTATAGAGACAGTAATAAAACTTTTTATCCAGGTCATATTATTTTATTTACAGCTCTAATTGGCTAATGTTTAGAGTATCAGACAAGATGGCAGCTTTGCAACTTTTTGAATTTTGGTGACGGTTGCTAGGGTTTCTTTTACTTTATTTTACATTTGGCACACCGAAAGAAAGTTAACTTTTCTCCCAAGAGATAAAAGTAAAAGTCAAAAAAGTGACACCTTCAAACTTTTAAAAAGTCGAAAATGTTCACATTACAAACATTGCTGTAAATAAAGTTTATTAGTTGGTGTATTTTTATATTTTATATGTGAAATCGTACTGACTGTAATGTTTTCGTATTGTTTTACGATATTTTTATGTCTTTTTATACCGTTACGATATTTTTTTATTATTCAGGTGGTATTCCTGACCTAATCAGACCTTCTCTGCTTTTGTTATTTTAAATAAATAGTTAAATGTAAATTAATGTAACTGGATACTAATCTTGCAGGTGTTCTCATTGAGACACCCAGTATTGACGATCATACATATAAACACACATCTTATTTAACATTTAACAGAATTTCCAGCCGTGTTCAATTTTCGTGTCAATTAAAAAGCAATCCTTTTTAGGTTGAGTGAAAAAGGTTAACGTTTTCCAAGCTACGATCGAGGGTTTTCTGATTGCACGTTGCGTCGACCCGTCAATCCTTTTTTGCTTGAGGGCAGGATTTGATTGATTTCTGTTGTTGGTAATCGGGTAACTGTTCGAATTAAGGGGATTTAGAAAAGGTTTTCAAATTACATCGGAATCTTATAGTAGTACAAGAAAAACTATCTACTTTAACAACACAATACATTGAAAATATAAATTTCTTGTTTACGGGTCAGGTAAGTGAATTATTAGTGTTTTTAATTTTAATCACAATAATGTATGCAGGTACCTAAATTTTTTTGGTTGTTAGTGATTACAAGTACGCAATATTTAGGTAGATGGGATTTTGTGAAAAAGGAAGTGTGCTTTCATTGTTAATGTAAAATTAAAATGGCACCACCCGACCAAATATTGCAACAATACACTAAATACAGGGTGTCCGGAATTTACTCTCTTATATTTTGAGGGGCCATTCTACACAAAAATATACAAAAAAGTTCATATTAACATATGTCTTAAACGTCTTAGTTTTTAAACTACGGGGTGTTATAAATTTTAAAATAATTGTGTTTTTTTTAATAACTCTTATACCAATTTAGAAATTTTAAATAAATTTGGGGGACGCCTCCTATGCACCAGAAGACATTTTTTGACATACAATTTTTTTTTACCAGTGTCGTTAATGAGGGTTAAAGGAAAATATTATTTAAGAAAAAATGGTACGCCACTGCATTTTTCTAAAATAAAAATATTTTTAAAAATGCATTTAGTTTAACACAAATTAGATTTCTTGACTTTTTTCAATTGATGCACGGTTTTCGCGTAAATAAATAAAAACCATTTTTGGCACGGTCATTTCGTATTAATAATATCATTTAACAGAAAAAAGATTTTATTTATTTACGCAAAAATCGTGCATTAAATAACACAAAGTCAGGAGATCAAATTTGTGTCAAAATAAATGGGCAAAGTTATTATAAAAAACAAAACATTTTTTTTTTAATTTAACACCCTGTAGTTCAAAAACTAAGACGTTTAAGATATATGTTCAAATAAAAATTTTTGTATATATTTTTGTGTAGAATCACCCCTTAAAATATACGTACTGAAATTTCCAGACACCCTGTATAAACCCATTTATTTATAAAAAACTAAAACAAAATTAAACTTTTAACACTGCGTATCTACGAAATCATTCACTTTTAAACTTAGCAAAGTTGAGTTAGATGGCCACACTTCACCCTAAGAAACTTAAATTCAGCATTTTTCGCACCTTTAAGAGGCACCCTGTAAAAATATGAAAGCCTCTATTTTACGCATAAGAAAAATAACAAGGTTTACTTAAATTTAAAACATGTCCAAAAACTTTTACCCCGTTCATATTGTCTGCGATATCGTCTTAAAAATAAAATTAAAAACCTTGGTTTTTAATTTATACACCCTTTTTTAACTAAAAACGAACATATAAATTAGAATTGACGTTGAAGGAGCAACACATTTCTGTAAGATGAAGTTTTGCAATATATCATTGGTCTTATTGGTAGCAGTGGCGGTCATAAAGGGGGGCATGGAGGTCATGCCCCCTCCTCATTTTATGCCAAATCCTTTGTGACCGATAATTCTTTTTCTTACCTAAACACACAATTGCAAATATGGGCATTTAATGACGATATGGCCCCCTCGGAAAGTTGGTATGACCGCCCCTGATTGGTAGCGCAGTAAGCAGTCCATGTCCGTGGTGGCACTACCTTGTTGTCTAAAAGGGGCTGTAAAATGCAATACCTTTATGTTTAAGTGCTTGGACAACATTGACGGAACATCTAAAATCCGGTACTCACGGTACTTTGTTACCTAAACAATAAGCCTTTTTAAGCTTCTGTTTGAATGTGGTAGGCAATTGTTTTTTATCAGTGATACTAAAGAAATTTCCATTGTCTTTATTTTTAACTATTTGCATAGGGTTCAGGACTGTCCTTTTCAAGTGTTAATTAAAGTAATTCCTACTTATACTCGTAAGTTTATATAGTCTGGTAGAGCATCCGTAACGGAGTTCGATGAAATCAAGTGTGAGGCAGTTTACCTAGGACGCCAGCATTGGCTGCTGTTAGAAATATTTTTATAAAGTGGGTATTTTAATACCTAATTTACTAAAAATATATTCGTTATTGTCGATAAAGACAGCTTCTTTAGGTTTGCGCTTTTTCTAATAAGCTTTTCTGTAAAGACCCCATGCTTCTAACCACTTAAAAACATGTTCTGTAACAAAACGCCCATTATATTTAAAAATTTTGGAACAAATAAATCATACACAGAAAGGCGAAACATCCAAGTCCGAAATCGCTGACCATGTTTGGTCTAACGAATAAGTTATTAAACTGTTTTAAATGTTTCATGGCATATTTTTTCTTAAAAAAATGTATACGAATGGTTTTTGTTTAAAAAAATAAAAACCCTTTGGATAGATGACAAAATATCTAAAATCTGATATGGTGTTTTGTATGTAAAATTCGTTTTTTACTTTTAAAAAAATATATTTTCACTGATTATTATTTTTTTAAATTGAAATTATGGTAATTTAAATTTTTAACCTTTTTTATTACAAATTAGACAAAAAAAAACAAAATACAAAACACCATATCGGACATCCAAAGGCTTTTATTTTTTAAACGACAACCCTTCATTGTACGGAAACATATCAAGAGACCAAGTTAACTCCAAAGTAAATTAATATTTTAAAAATAATATTGATTTAAGAAAAAAAAACAGTAACGAATTTTTTTTATTTAATAGAAATCTTGTTCGGACGCTACTGGTAATTAAAAAAAAAACTTTTACAGCAAAAAAGTGATGTAATGGGTAAAATAAGTGTACATTTTGTAGACATTTTTGGAGTGGTAGAGAAGTTATGAAAAAAAAGGTTTTTTCGTAAAACTTTACCACCCTGTATTTTATTTGAAAAATGTTCCTATTCTCTTGCATTCCATTCTATGATAGGAGGAATATATCAACTTAGAAGTAACCCTGTATAAAAAGCTCGTCAAAATTCGGCTTGTTCAATCTAGTAAATAAATAAGACACGTATACAATGTTAATTAGGAAAATTTTTATACAGTCGTAGAAAAAATATCGTATGCAACACATGCATTAAGTGCTTTTTTACTTATGGGAATTTCCATTGGTAAAAAAAGTATCACCTTATGCACTTGTTACGTAAATTACTATTCTTTTCGTCTAGCAACACAAATAAAAAATTTACATTAATATATTTTTCTTCTAGAGCAAACCTTTGTGTTTATATACTGTATTGGGATTTTATCTTAAAGTTCCGTAAGAAAAAAATCTATGTGTATTGGATGATGCCTTTTCCTGCCATTGTCGTAAAATTCGAAATCGATTATACTAGCACTTTTACGTTTATGTTTTGGCTAAAGTACCCTTGAACTGTTATTGCTGTTACAAAGGAGTGCAGTAAAAATTTGTTTTCCGTTTTATTTATCTACGGTTTGCACAAAATCCAGAAAAATACAATTGCAGAAATACTTTTAAAAGATAGCTTAAAGTATTAGTTTATACTTCTTATTAGAAAAATAAACATACAGTGCATTCCAAGTAAAGTGAGCCACTGTCTAATATTTTCTTATTTACACGTACATTTTTATTTAGGGGGTTCCCTCTTTAATGTCATATTCTGCTACTTTGGAGTTATCTCATCCCCTTACCAGCACATACGTCAAACAATATTTATGGAAAAGGAAGTTAAGTGCAGTGGCGTAGCGTGCCTTTAAAGGGCCCCGTATCGCAGGGACTTTGGGGTCCCAAAAAAGTTCCCTATTTTCAAAATCATTGTTTTTCCTATTTCAGTATTGCTTGTTTCGTTCCTGTCAAAAAAAGGCCCCACTTTCTCAATTTAACCGACAATATAACAGTTTTCTACTACTAATTTGTACTATACACATTTGGGGGCCCCTATAGCCCAGGGGCTCCGTATCATTGACACGGCTGATACAGCGGTAGCTACGCCCCTGGTCAAGTGATACTTCATCTTACAGGGTTTTAAACTCTCTTTTTAACGGACTTTAGTTTTTTAAAATCGGTTTAGTACTTTTCAAAAAAATTACCCCAAATTTTGGGTTATTCTAATGTTGACTAAATGTTTTTTTTTGTGTTAAAAATAATAACATAAAAATTGATACATGGGCATATTACTTGGGGTTTAGCTCCATGTTTCCTATTTTAAATAAAACATCCGGAATATTTTTAAAAACTGGAATATACAAGCACATTCCAAGTTAAATGACAGTGTATTTGCATTTATATCATTTTAAATTAATATAAATAAATAAATAATAAAATAATTAAAAATATTTAGAACTTAGATGTTTGAAAGTAACAAATAAAAAGTCATTGTATTTGAAATGTTATTTTATATTTAAATTCGTAAATACAGGGTTAGTAGAAAAACTCAGAAACGGTGGATTACGTCAGCAACCGTCAAATGTGAATAAACCAAATTTTGTGCCAGGTGGTAATTGAACATAAAAAATTAAAAAATTGTATTTGCAAGGTTGCCAAGTTTATAGTTTTCTCTGTAGGTTACGGAAATTAAAAATTTCATATGGAATACCCTATTTTTTTGTAATCCATTGCTTGTATTATCTTTAATATGACCTGGTAGTATAGTTTTTTTTACTTTTGTCAATTTCGGAGATATACGCATCATGCTTTTTTAAATCAATACAAAAACGGCTAGTTATGGCCAATTATCTAAAAAACGATCTTACCAAAATTCGGTAAAATTAGTACAAGAGTGAAAATGGACCTTCTACAACAAAATGAAGGTAAGGGGAATAAGAAAACTTAATTGTAAAACATTGCAAACGCAATTCCTGGATTTTAAAAATTCGGTTACTTCCTTGTACCAGTTTTAACGAATTTCGGTTGAATCCTTTTTGAGATAATTGACCATACCTTCTCGTTTCTGTATTCAAGCTTGATGCCATATTTTTGAAATTGACAGGAGTAAAAACGATAATATCAGGTCATAATAAAGTTGATACAAGCAATTGATTTCAATAACAAAAAATAGGGGTTTCCATTTAAAAATTTTAAATTCTCCAACCTAAAGAGAAACTGTAAACTTGACAACCTTCAAAATATAACTTAAATTTTTTCATGTTTAGTTACTCCTTTGCACAAAATTTAGTTTATTTATATTTAACGGTTGCTGAGATAATCCACCGTTTCGGTTTTTCTACTAACCCTGTATAATAAGGTTGTCTTATTTAAAGTAAGAAAGTAAAGGTAGGTTTAGGTTAAATCAAAAGTAGTTAAAAACAAATAAATTTGTAAAAGGTGCATAATTAGAAGCACCAAATACTGTACAAAAATCAAAAATATGTATAAAATCTTAAAGTAGGTTTGATTTGACTTGACCAGCTTTATTAAAATTTAAAACATATTTTATTGATTTGAATACCTTTATATAATGACTGATGTAATAAAAACTGACAAAGTCAAATCTAACCTATCTTAAATCTCATACAAATTTGTATGAGATTTAAGCAGAACTTGGCACTCATTCAGATCTCCATTCTTTTTGCGACAAAGCCCAATTTTAGTATTGAACTTGGCTCAAGTTTTTACAATAATGTTTTTGGTGGGATTTTACTTACGCAAACAATTTAAAACAAGTATGTCAAAGTTAGAATTTAAGAGATTTTAACTCGAAAAAGAAACACAGAAATTTACATAATTTAAAAAATAAAATTAAATATTTTTTACTTACCCCGTATTTATTTTGTACAAAAAATGGTTTCTTTGTATGTATTTATTTAAAAGTTTAATATGTGCCTTAAATCATAAAAGAATATGTGATATTTAATTTCTTTCTAATTTACCATTAGATTAAAAAATTATTTGCTGTCTTTTAAGCCAAAACTAAATTTAATTTGGCATAAATAGTCTTACAGCTAGTAAACCCTTCGAGTAACGTTGAGCCTTTAAGCTTTAAAAAAGTACCACATGAGGTACATCTAACCTAATTAGATTTGGAAATATGGCCATCCAAATCAATCAAATCTTTCAGTTCGCCTAGCAGGTACTTGTGCTCATCGAAAACGCCTGTCACTTTTTAAACCTTACTATGAATAAACCAAATTCTAGAAAAATTTCAAGCTTACAGCTTATTTCTTTTTAAAACTTTTTAAAATATACAGGGTTATGATGTGCAGGGCTGATGCTCGCAAGGTGATGATCGTCGTACTTAGCATGCTATGACTCATTACTATATACATTTCTAGCTCTCCTACTATAATAAAAGTTACCAAGAATTAATATTTATAAAGTAAAATAAAATATATTGGTATTTTTTTAGTGATATCTATATGATATTCATCTATCTATGATATCATTGCAAATCCGTGAATGAGGCAGTGTTGTGTTTAAAAAAAATATTTAAAATATAAATATTTTGGGATCGTTCTACTAAAACGTTTTTAAAAGGTCTGGTAAGTAGAACATAAAAAGTAATTTTAAATTAATATATAGCGCAAATAACTTAGTCTAATCTGCCAATATAAGTAATATCGGATTTTACTTACGCAAACAATTTGAAAAACATGAAATTTAAAGTTGAACTCTAATGGATTGATTCAATTAAATTTAAAATATTTAGAAATCGTTCTTTTTAAACGTATTTAAAAAGTTAGGTAAATAGAATATAAGAAGTAATTTCAAATAAATATACCGAATCAGCTAAATAACATAACATATAGGCAATTTGAGGAAAAGAGACAGTCTAACGTAAATACCGGCATGTAAATATTTCAGTATTGGATGATTCACGTACATTCTTTGTTGTTGCTTTATTGGCCGATATACCTTTAACTATTGCTTATACAGTATACCGCAAAAACTTAGTCTAAGCTGCCAATATGCCAATATAGGTAATATCTGATTTTACTTACGCAAAATTTGAATAACAAGTACTTAAAAGTTAGGCTGTAAGAGAGTTTTACTTAAAAATCAATGATATTCTGATAAAAAATGTATATAACTTTAAAAATAAAATTAAATATTTTTTAATTACCTTGGATTTATTTAGTATGAAAAATGTTTTCTTTTAAATATTTAATTAGGAAAATTAATATTTGCCCTAAATCATAAAAGAAAATTCTAACATTTAATTCCATATTAGGGCTTTATAAGTCTTTAACATTAAATTAAAAAATTAATTAGCTGTCTTTTAGGCCAAAACTAAATTTAATTTGGCCTTATTTAAAGTTACTGAAGATCAATATCTCTAAAGGTAAATGAGAATATAATGATGTTTTTCAGTGATATCTATACCAGCATGTGGCAAATCCGTGACTGAGGCCCTGTTGTGTTTCTAAAATTTAATTAAATTTGAAATATTTAGGGATCGTCTTTTGTAAACGTATTTAAAAAGTTAGGTAAATAGAATATAAGAAGTAATTTTAAATTAATATTTTGTCTTCAATATAAGAAATATAATGTTTTTGTAATTAACAAATTAAATCGAAGCTCAACAAATTTTTGTAGATAAGGTTGTAATGTATTTTTAATGTAAAATATTTTTTTATAAAACGAAGTCGTATAGAAAAAAAACCAAATAGGCCCTTTTTTTTCTTATTGTTAAATATTACTGAAAAAATTAATTGTAATTTAATCTTTTTTCTAATGGCAATTTATTTTACATTTTATATCCATTAATAGATAAAGTTAAAACTGAGTAAGTTAGTAAAACAAGAATAAAATTTGATTAATAATAATTAAATAAATAATTAAAATTGTTTTAATTTTTTTATATCATTTAAATAAAAAGTAGTTTTTAAAAAATGCATGTGTTCTGAAACTTAACATATACTGTATGTTTACGTAATGCAAGTACTTATCTTTTAGGCAAAAATTAAATTTTTGGTCAAGCCTCGTGGATGACTGACACATTTTAAAATCTGATGGTTTTATTTTAGATTCTAGACCATGCAGAACTTTTTATAAGAAATAATTTTTTCGTAAATTTGATAATAAAAAAGTGCCATATGACGCCAACTTACGTAGACACACTGTATAATAAATGTTTTTTTTATAAAGTTTCTTATGACAAAGAACCTTCAATTTAATTTATGTTTTTTAATTCTGTAACGTATTATAAAAAATATGCCTTAAATTATATTTTTATTTTATTATTTTTAAATTTGGTAAGTAAAGTGCTTAAAATAAATTGTTATATATTATTTACTTTTTATTAGCCCCGCTAAAACCGCAAAAAAAGCCCTTTTTCCCAAATTAAATTAAAGTTGCCTAAAATTAAAATCCATAACGTTAAATGAAAGTTTCAGGATCTTATTTAGTGGTTCTAATGACAGCGAGTGGTAACATCCGCTCCTCCGGTGGTCCCTTACATTTTTAAAATTTAATTAAAACCTATAGTCTTTTATCTTTGTGTATTCGTATATACAGGTCTAAAGGCCCTAAAGCAATGAGCCTGTGGGGGTCTGGGGGCCTCTCAAAAAAGTAAATGTAATTTTGTAGCCGAAAAAATTAGGATCAAAAAACAAATCCTTTATCTTTACTTAACTTTTTCAAAGGTGTGGGGCCCCGGGGCAATTGCCCCGCCTGCTCTCCTCCCTTGAATCTAGCTCTACGTATACAAAAGGTGAGGTCGGAATAATAGGGGTGATAGAGTAAGCCAAAATAATATTAATACGTCATATAAAAAAAAGTTCTATCGCGGTTTTTAAAGTTATTGGCATTTAAATTTGAAATAAAAAAAAATATATTTTGGTTATAAATTTTAAATCGTTGCATCAGTATCACTTATATAATTTCATACTTATAAAAAGACGATTTATTTTGTCATTTACTGTAGATGTGCATTTTAGGACAGAGTTGGTAAATTTTATATTTATAATTTATTCTAAAAGAAAATAATTTTTTTATTGTTAAAAAAACATTAAAACACGACTTTAAAAAAGATGAAATTATTAATTCGCTCGTATGGTTTTTTTTTTGTGTGTATGTTACGCGATTACTCTTTTGGTTGTGAACCGATTTTTTAAAAATTATCTTTTTATTTGAAAAAGTGTACTTCCGCGGTGATCCTATAAAAAACCAAGTCAGAATAGCAAAAAAAGGTACTAGACCTATTGATTTCTCTCTCGTCTTACGTTGTTCGTCTGGCTAAGCTGCCTCTAAACTGGTATATGCTCAAACATGACTGCATTTAGAATCGACATCCTTGGGATAAAATTTACCCTTTTAATATACCTGAAGAGAAATTACAGTCAAATGCACAGGGACCTGTAATTTTATTGATGGAAATTGGGGGGCCATTGGGTAGTTTGGGTTAGTTATTTTTTTTTAAATTCATTTAATAAAGAAATTAAGAAAATAAAGATTTAACTAACCAGAACTAACCATGATCATCCACCCCAATGTGACAGTTTTCCATGACCGTCTGTAACGTCTTAAACCAATCAACTTACACGTCCCTGTGCTATTTACTGTAGTCTCTAAAAAGGTACTGGTAGTGGTTTTAAGTGTTTATTTACTGATTTAATAGTAATAATAATAAATAAGAAAACAAAAAATAAACTAAAAAGCAAAAAATAAAAAAGGTAAATTAATTTTAAAAAATAATAAAATCCACAGAATGTAAAAATAATAAATGGGAAAAAAATATATAAAAATGGTATCGGGTAATGTAATATGCGCTAAACTACTAAATGTTAAAACTAAATGCTTTGTATACTTTAATACCATATGTTAACAACCGACTTCATTACTTTTTTATTTTTTTATTTATAAGTTTTAACTATTTACTAACTTATATGTGTTTTTTGAAGTTTTTAATAAGTGATTTAATAAAATTTTTCTTTTCTTATTGTCTAGAAACTAAAAGGAAACATTAGCGAGAAAACTAAATCATTTGTAATGTATATTCTATTTTTCTTGCGTTACTGACTGTCGGCAAGACATACAGTCAACCAAATAAAGAATCACAATTTGGTCGATCTTATTTAAGTCTTGATAAAACAGCTCTCTTGGTGGGAAAAAAATCGGTAATAGGTATCCCATTAAAAACATAAATGTGAAAAGGGTGAGCCAAGTTCAATACTAAAATTATGCTTGACTGTTGGCTTCGCCGCAAAAATATTGTGATTTAAATGAGTACCAACTTCTGTACAAAAATCCAAATATGTATGAGATCTTAAAATAGGTTATACTTGACTTGGCCAGTTTTACTACATCAGTCATTTTATAAAGGTAACTATTTAAATACTTTTTAATTCTGATAAAACTGGCCAAGTCAAGTCTAACCTAATTTAGGATTTCATACATATTTGGACTTTGTACAGAACTTAGCAAATATTCATTGTTTTTGTGGCGAAGCCTACAGCCACAATTTATGTATTAAACACGGCTTACTTTCTTCAGATTTAGGTTTTTGGTAAAATATCATTACTTTTGTAAGGAAGGTAAGATTTTTTTACGTTTCCCTCTGCATGGTTTTTTTTTGTTGCTATTGTCTACATTTTCTTAAACGTTAGAAATAACAGTGCGCATTGCAAATTTTGCCCATTTATTATCTGCTACCTTTTAAACACGTTTTCCTCTCGCGCCGCCGACGACACATACTGTTTTATGTAAGGGATATCATCTATTTTTATTTATTTTTTTTTATTTTTGTGTAAAGCAAATATAATAATACATATATTGAGATTGTTATAAATATTTACTTGTATCGGTTTACTTTTTTAAATTTCAGATTTCTTCCTAAGCTTACACACAATAAGAGAGGTGGATTCCAATCATTTTCTAGGTCATCTGAAAGCAGGTTAGGTTTTTAATCTACATGTCAGTCAGTCAGTCAGTGGAATATTGATGACTGTTAGACGTTTATATCTTTATAACTGTTTGAGCTAGCTTTATGAAAATTATGCTCTTGGTTGTCTTTATAAATATCGATAAACACACGAAGTTTCATGTGTTTAAGGTAAATAGGTTTTGAGTTATGAAGGGATCAAAAGTGGCCCCAATTGATTCGTGTAATATTACACTCGGCGCGCTTCACCTTGGCTTGACATGCTGCCGTGTGTATCAAGGTTGGTTCCTCAGACTCAGAACAGTGCTTTATTAGTTAGAAATAAGTTAACAATTCATATATTTTACATACTAATCTTATGACTACACTACGTTTTTCTTGTTCACAGCTAGCAGTGGGACCAGCCAGGAAGGCCGAAGCAAGTGGTCGCTCCTTGGTGGTAAAATATAGCTGATTTATGTTATATTTGCGTTGGACGTTCCGAGGAAATCTTACTACCTCCTACAGCAGTTGAAAACCGTTTGCAAATTGCCAGGGGCATGCGTACGAGATAAAATTCGACGAGATTCATGAGGCCTAACGGTTTGCAAACGGTTAACAACTACTGTGGTAACAAGATTTAGATCAGTGGTCGCCAACCTGTCGATCGTGAGCCACCGGTAGCTCGCGGAGGCAATTCTGGTAGCTCTCACAACGATTTTAATTTAAAAATGCAAAAATCAGAAAAGCTTCCGAAAATTTCACAAAAAGTCTAATTGTCATAACATTAAACATAAACAGCGGCAACGTTGCGGTGAGCGATCTGCCGCTGACGCCATCAAGCTAGAATCGGCTAGAACCGACCAGCCCGACCAGCGCCTTAGTGTTCGAGAACGATCTGAATTGCTTTAAACGGGATAAATACGCACGGCGCGGGGACATTGCGCTTAGTTTAAAACTGAACGCGTAACCAACGTCCAGCGGTTGGGTTAGTAGAGAACAACAAAAATAATATTATGGCAAGCAGTTGTAAGAAGGTAAAGACATACCAATTTCATTCGGATTGGGAAGAACAACACTTTTTTACAGAAGTTAAAGATAAAAATGTGTGTTTGTTATGTAATACTTCGATCTCCGTTGCTAAAAAAGTAAATATTGAGAGACATCATAAAACTGTACATTCTAATTTTGAAAAATCATTCCACTACAACAACGGAAAAACTGAAACAGTTAAAAAAGCAGTTAATTGGACAACAATCAATATTTTTAAGAACAGTCGACAAAAATAAGGCTGCAACTGAAGCATCGTACCGTGTGTCCCAGATAATTGCACAAAAAAGAAACCTTATGAAGACGGGGAAATGATAAAACAGGCGTTTTTAGAATCTGCTGGTTCGTTATTTGCCAAGTTTAGAAATAAAGACGAGATAGTTTCAGCTATAACATCTATGCAACTTTCAGCTAATACAGTGATGAGACGTGTAGAAGTAATGAGCAATATTATTTTTTTACAGTTAAGAACTGACTTAGATAACTATGTTTATTTTTCACTTCAACTGGATGAATCAACAGATGTCGTTGACACTGCCCAGATGGCCGTGTTCGTCAGGATGGTTTTTAGTGATTTTACGATTAAAGAAGATCTTTTGAAGTTCATTCCACTGAAAGGACACACTACTGGACAGGAGTTGTTTTCTCATTTAAAAAATATTATTTCTTCCGAGAAAATTCCAATATCGAAAATGGTAGGCTTGACAACCGATGGCGCTCCAGCTATGGTGGGTTGTGATAAGGGTCTGGTGGCGTTATGTCGTAAAGATGAAACTTTTCCGCAATTTCTCTCTTACCACTGCATTATCCATCAGCAAGCATTATGTGGAAATTTCCTGAAACTAAACAACGTTATGAAACTGGTGGTAAAAATTGTGAACAAGATTAGAGCTCAAGCGTTACAAAGAAGATTATTCAAAATCTTGGCCGATGAAGTTGACTGTCAATACGGGGACCTACTCCTTCACTCTGAAGTCCGATGGTTAAGTAGGGGACGGGTGCTGAAACGTTTTAATGATGTCCTATCTAGCATAGTTCAATTTTTCAAACAACGCGATGAACCGACTCCGGAAGTAGAAAATTCAATCTGGCTTAGAGATTTTGGTTTTCTCGTGGCTATTACAGAGAAATTAAACGAACTTAATTTGCAGCTTTAGGGGAGAGACAAAGAACTAGCGGAAATGATTTCTAATATAAAAGCATTTATCAAAAAGCTGGAGTTTTGGGAACAAAACCTAATTAACAGCGATGCCAAGCATTTTCCTATTCTTTCAGAAAAAATATCTCAAAATCCATTAGAACCCTATGACAACAAATATCATGTAGAAATAATTTCTACCCTGAAGAATAACTTCAAAAATCGTTTTAAGGATTTCAACGAAATGGCTTTAGTAGCGCAGTTTGTTGTTTCACCCTTTATGGAAATTGATATCCAACAGTTTGCAACTTGTGTTATGCAGAACTTTATCGAAGACATCGCTGCAACAGAAATGGAAGTCATTGAGTTTCAAAATGATTCAGCCTTAAAATCGTTAGTCTCAAGTACTGAATGTATCTGGCCTGTTGTAAGTAAAGACAAATATTCAGTTCTATGCCGTGTTGCCTTGAAAGTGAAAGCGTTATTCAGTTCAACCTATTTGTGTAAATCTTCTTTTTCCAATATGAAGTTCATTAAGAACAAATATCGCAATCGACTTACAGATGAACATTTGGATAATTGTATTCGAATGGCTGTATCAAATTATACTGCAAACATCAAAAAAATTATCGATGAGTCTGAGTGTCAGCCTTCTCATTGAAGGTGCTTTTTTATTTTTCAATGTTTATGTTTTCATGATAGTGAATTACTTTTTGTTGTTATTATTACCTATTTTTAAATCATACGTGACATGCCGTTGTGGCTGGATAAAAGTTTGTGTTTATTTTTCAAACACCTTCGTTTGGTAGGTAGGAATGTAGCTATGAACAAGTACGTACTAGTAATTATAGTTATTTTGTTTATTATTAGTACCTATGTATTATGTATTACCAGTTAAATAGTAAAATAAATACATATAATGATAAATTAACTGTGGATTATTTCATTTACGTTGAGTTACGTGGCTTCCGTGTGGGTAGCTCGCTGTTTATTCCAAAATTAACAAAGTAGCTCAACACACTGAAGAGGTTGGCGACCACTGACTTAGATGAAAATTTTATTAAATCTAGCAACCGCGTTTGACCCAACCTAGAGCATTATTTCTAAGTTCCTGGGCGCTTCTAGAGCTGGAATATAATTTTGTTTACGTGGTTGCAACCTATTAAAAATGTTCTGTTGCTAATTATAACAGATTACATGTAGATACCATTTACTTCAAGAGAAATGGCCCAGGACCCATTTAAGTAATGATTTCTCAACATAGATTTAGAAAAATCAAATTTTTAAAATGACCTAAATGTTTTGCTTATCCGCGTATTACTATATAATTTATTGTTAAATTTGCTATTTTTTTTTGTTTCAGTTTTTAACGAAATATCTTTTTCAATCCTCAATGTCTAACAATTTATTTTTGTAAGCCCAGTCCACAAATTGCAAAATATTGAAATATTGTTAATAAATTAACTAAAAGGTACAAAATATTTTACATTATTTAATAAAAAGTTTTTAAATTTCTATTAATTAAAACTGACGTACGTTAATTTTCCAAACGCTTTAAATTTTAATTGAATAAAAAATTTCGGACAATTAAACAGAAAGTATCGCCCTATTTTCTTTTGAAACTAAATTAAATTGAATTTTAAGTTGCCCAAAAATCGATGTTCATAAAATAAAATGAGAATTTTTGGCTCTTATATAATGATAATGATGACAGCGAGTGGTAAATCTGCACCATTGGTGGTCCATTTAATTTTAAAAATTTAATTAATACCTAAATTATATACCATTTTTGTTTTTTTAATACTGCAAAATTCAGAGTCGTGTGCTTTAGATAACATCCAGCAATGGAAGTAAGAAACATTTTTTTACTAAATTTGATACCCATGCAAATGTCTATAAAAATTGGTAGGTACTTACTTTTTATGCAGTCGATAAATAATCTAAACTTTTATTTCCTATTGGCAATTATAAGGGCTTTAACGAAAATAATTATTAAGTATTTATATTTATATTTTTATAGCATAGCTAATTTTTTTTAAAGTGTGTAAAGGTTTATAATATTTAATTATTTGCATGGTTAAGTTAAGGGATAAATAAAAAAGGTAAAATTCACCAAGAGCAAACTGCAATTTCTGACGTTTTACACTGTCATCCAAATTAAGGGCTTTAAGTTATATAGCAAAGTGACTTTATTTTAAATTAAAAAAATCTAGTTTATTATCAAACTCCTGAGAATGGCCATATTTTTGAAACTACGAAAAATTATATAAATTACATGTGGAATTTTCTTAAGGGATTTTGATAAATATTTCTATTAGTGATAAAATGTACTGGGTATTCTACTTAAAAAAGGTTCTTTAGCTGTATAACTTAGAAACCCGATTGTCAATTGTTTTTGCTAATCTTTAGTCTTAAAGAGCGCCACCAATGCAACCAGTTTGCTTGCTTTCTCGTATTAGTAGTAATCACGAAATTATCAATGACCCTGTATAAATATCTTTGGTTATGTAAATAAGATCTACTTTTTAAAGAATCCTTTACTTCTGGTACGACTCTAAAACATGATTACAAAGTTTTTTTTTACTTTGGCAACTTTTTTATAAAATAGCTATTATTCCCTAAGATAAATGTGTTACTAAGTTACTTTTACCTTTAAACCAACACAATTAATAAATAGTTTGTTGTGTGGTATTACTCCAAATAATATATTTTTTTCTACGACTGTAAAAACTGCGATTTTTTAATTATTACCGTGGAGAAAAACTACTTTATTCATAAAGTATTAAAAAAGTACCTATTTAACAGTTAAATGCTTTTTTACGACTGTTATAAAAAGTATCCAATAAACGCACGTCAAATAGGATTTGAAAATTACTAATTCCACATGCTCTATAATACTACTGGTTTAAAATTTTTTACATATCAAGCAGTCAAAAATATATTATTTTGTCATTTAGTTTTGACATAAGCGTGTGAAAAATTTGATACCATTTAATACATGTTTAATTTATCTAAACTTATTAATTTTAATTTTCGTAACCCAGCAATTATTATATTGCAACAAAAATCATAGCCTCCTCATTTTTTTTAAAGACAATTATTCTCTTCATAACTATGCACTTAATATTTTATTTTAGAAAATTGTATATACTTACTTTTTGTAGAAATAATACTAAAACAGTATACTTACATTCCTTTTAATTTTTTAGTTATCCAAATTCATGATTACCATTAATTGTTAATAATTGTCAAATTTTAAAACTAGTGAAACATGAACTAAAAAAAAGGACGAAATCAAAGGCAACTTAACCGGTTGGTTCAGTTGATGTCGCGTTTACTGTTACATTGCATAAACTCATAATAAAGTTTGTTGAAGTAGGCATTGAAACAAATCACTAATTTAAACGGTAAAAAAAAGCTTTAAAGTGTTAAAAAAGTTACTTTTTTAACACTTCATGTTAACGATTAAAAAAGAAAATTTTTTTTACTGTCGTGAAAACTTGACCACTACTTTCTTAAATTGTTTTTTAATTCTGTAAAAATTATAATGCATTAAGTAATATCATATAGGACTACGATTTGAGGTATATTTATTTGTTAATGAGGATACCAATATAGAGCGTCAAATATCGAAAACGTGCTATTTTGCTTTTATGTTCACCTGTCAGAGCTGTAATAAAAATAAAGAATGAGATGGATATTGCGATATGTAATGAATTTTAGCCTAATTTCTATTTTCTGTCCTTTTAGGATTAAATTATCTTGATGAAGAAGCACGATCGGCACCGCCTTTTTACGCATTCATTTCGTTTCAACACTTAATTAATTAAGGCCATAACCCTTATAGGCGAAAAGTGTCGTAAATCTTGCTCCAGGGTGTATTTGAACGCTCCCTTATTTCTCATAAATAAATTTGACAGGCCTTCTAAAATATTTTGTTTACAAGAATTTTCGATATAGCTAATTTAAGATATTAAAAACTGATTTTGGTCAGATATTACCAAAAAAGCTCACGAAGTGGACATACTTTGGATCGTTAATTCCTTTTTAGCAGCATAAATTTAAATACCGGGTGCCCATGCCTACGAGATTACTATCAAGCCTATTATTTTCTTTGGAAGTGTTGGACAATTTTGATATTTTGGTCGGATGTATAGTTGGATAGGATGAATATTTCTGATGTTTCAGATTTTATGTGGCACATCCGATTTTACTGGAAGAGCTCTTTACTTTGTCATTTTAAATGGAACACCCTTTATATTTTTTTATTAAAATTAATTTTACAAGCAATGTTTAAAAAAATCATTTTTACACAATGACATGTTAATTCGTTAAAAAGAGGCTTTCAAGAATGTAATGTTAACTGCCATTTTAATCGATTTGTTAAACACAAATGATGACAAAAATCGCTTATAAGATTTTTACACATATTTAATAAATCCTATATCCTATCACCGTAAAAATCCAAATTACGGTTTTACCGGAAGTGCCACGAAAATTGACTTTCGGTAATAAAGAACAATAATTTAAGTGAAAACATTATATTTAAACTTAAATTTTATTTCCCTATCTTTTTGCCAATTATATCCTATCTCTACACCTAATAGTTTCTAAGATATTAATGGTTAAACGCTAAAATAACTTTAAAATAGCGAAGAAAATATATTTTTGTAACGTTTCACCATTACCACTTAAAAACTATATAGTTTATATCTAACAAAAAGATTAAAAAATAGGAGTTAAATTTAAATTTGAGGTTTAAGATAGATTTGAAATATTAAAGTTTTTAATTTTTAAAAGTCCATTTTTGTGGTAAAACGGGAAATTGGATTTTTAGGTTAAAGAATATAAGGTATATTAAAAATGTGTTAAAAATCGCATTATTTTTTTTTACATTACATTACATTTTCGAACATCATTTTCTCAAAAACTAATTAAGGTAGGTATAACATGTGTTACATGTATTTTCATGGAATTACCTGTACAATTAATTTGAAGAAAAATATTTGTTTTATATAAAATAGCAAAGTTGAGAACACTTCTGATTGAACCGGATGTCCCACAGAAAATCTAAAACTTTAAAAAGCTACATCCTATCAAACCATACACCGACCAAAATATCAAATATGTGCAACATTTTTCAAGAAAATAACAGGCTTTTAGAGTATTCTCGTGGGCACCAGGTATAGTTAGTTATACCAGGTGACAAATGACATTGTTACTCCTATTTTTCTTTTTTTAATATTTAAAATTTTACGGTATAGTAAATTCATAATTACCCATTTTTATGCTCTAATACCCTTAATATCACTACTGGTTTATTGAAAGTATTACCAACTTTCCCATAAGTGTTTACTTTTTTTCCTATACAGTGAAACCTTCCAGTAGCGACCACCCTCGAGAAATCAAAAGCTGGTCGCTAAAGAGAAGTGGTCGTTAATGAGAGAACATAGAAAAACATCGAGAACTTTTTCTTTTGCCTGTGATAAGTAGTTCTTCCTTATCACCTTCCATATTTGCATAGAACAAAATTGTAATTTCCTGTTTTGCAGTTTTTTTTTCTAGCACACTTTTAATTTTTCAAAGCAGATGTTCTTGCTGGCAACGCACGAAAGTAGCAACTCGTCTTGTCTGCATTAAACACATCTTTTGGAGCATAATCTTTAAAATAAAAAATAGCTTCTCTTTCCAAGAGTTTACGTTTTCGATATTAACAGCAGCGGAATCGCCACATATTGCCTTGAAAGTATTATCGTTGCGACAACGAAATTTTTCCAACCAACCGTTTGATGTCTTAAGCTGAATTTATAGATTTACGTTTCCGTTACCGATCGCCATTTGACGTTTGGATTTCTGATATGGTATATGAAAACGGTAAACAGAAAATATAAATTGACAAATGGAAAGCTGTTGTTTCATTTTCAAACTCAAAAATGGCAAACGAAAACAGAAACGTCAATCTATAAATCCAGCTTTAAATTTACTCAGTCCTAGGTATTGCGCAACTTCGAGGGTTTGGCTTGAATTATAGGCCCACATATTGGCAATTTCATAGTTCGAGCCTAACAAAACCAATTGAAAGCAGCTCGATCCACAGTCCCTATGTTTTAGGAAATTTTCTTTAGTTAGCGTTACCACCTTCTTGAAACAAATTTCTGACCTCTTCTTTTTTGTAGCAACATGGTCACCTAAGTCTTGTCCACTTTTAATTTTTCTGCTAACTTTCTGGTATTTATGCCACTTTTTTACTTTCCTTAATTTTATTTATTTTTTCATTGTCCACCAGTCAGACAAATTTATATTAATATTACGGTTTTTTCTTATTTTTCATTAAAAAATCACTTTCCAAAGTTTAAATGTTAAGGTTCTAGATGCTCTGTATAATATTTAAAAAAAAATTTATATTAAAATAATTATACAGTAAAATGTGAACTCTTTATTTAAAAAATTTAAAAGAAAAGATTTAATGATACAGCGAATTTTAAAAAACTATTCAACTATTAGTAATTTTGATTTAATTACGTTATTTTCCAAAGCGCTCTAGGGACTGAAAGCTTAACATTTACTTATCAACAGTATTTTCTAGGAATGTACCTATAAAACAGTTACTTAAGTTTAATCAAAAATAATTTAACTTTAAATAAATAAAAAGATAAACAAAAGTAATGCTACAAGAATTTTGGACTTTCATTGTCTTTATTTTAACTATGCACAAAACGTTTTGGACAGTCCTATCTCTGTCCGTTTTCAAGTGTAAACTAAACAAAAGTAAACACAGATTTTTTTTTAGTAAAACTCATTTTATTTCGTATCTTTATGTATATTGACACTGATAACAAAGAAAAATTATCTTATCCTCGCACGAACAACTAATCCAAAACTACACGATCTGTTTTATTTTAATCAAGAAGTTAGACAAATCTAATTTAAACACGCAGTTTTTTTACACTTCCTCGTTTTTCTCGGAATAGGAAACCACCTTATCAGGTAATCTGAGGAATGGTCGATTAGGTAATTTGTCACGTGGGGCGCAACCTGATGACGATTAATGAAATAGGCCAGAAGGGAAGGTTACAGAGCAGGGTCTTGAATGTAAGTGAATCTGGGGTTAAATTGTGTAATTTGAGGAATTATTTTTGCTTTTCAGGCCATAGATAACCAAATTTTATTGTTCGTAAGGGATTTACGTTTTTAAAGGAAAAACTGGCAAGCCACTGCAGTTCTCTAAAAAAATACTGACTAACTGATATGGTTAGGCAAGGCAAGGTTATGGTCCCCATAAATCGTTATATCGCCCGGACCTCGCTAATTTAAGCGTAAATGGGAGGCATGTTAAAAAGGTAGCAGATAATAAATAAGCAAATTGCAAAAATAATGAATATTAACTAATACTGATAAAAAAATGTGTACTTTTTAATAATTAAGTCAGTTAGTCTTATTTTAAAAAACGATTTTTTTGTGGATCATTTTACTATGCCTTGTTTTAATAAGGTACAAAATGTTGGATGTCAAATGAATGAAAATTTTTCTTTTGTTTTATTGTTGAAAAAATATTAAAATTTGGTTTATATAATTTGAACTTAGGAATAGTTTAGTTACTATTATAAATTTGTATTACCCTTTTAAACATAATCAAAGTAATAAAAAACACAATGTATTTTCTATTTTTAAAATAGCTGTTGCCATATGGCAACGACAAGACTCTCCACTCTTACACTTTTTAGATATGGTCAAAACTTAATTTTTTAAAAGTGGAAACTTAAGTTTATTTGTCGAGAAAAGGTGATAATTTAGTAGTAAGATGCATAGTTGGAAAATAATATTGTAACCATTGCATTCTTGCATCTTCACATGGATTTTTATCTTTTATCCCAGTAAATCCTAATAAAAAAAGAAACAATAAAAGTAAGCATTATTCGCAAGGACAAATAATAATAATTTAATAAAGGAACTGCCTTGCGAACTGAGCTTATTGCTGATATGAATCAGATAAAACTGAAAGCTTATAAGTGTTAGTGTTAGTTTTAAATTACATAATTTATACATAACAACAAGTTTTTATAATTTTTGCCCTTTAAGGTTCATAAAAAAAATTAAAAACGCAATTAGTGTTGAAGATATATCCCTCATTTTTATTACATATAATATGGATGACTTAAACTACAGTGTATGATTCCTTAGCTTATTTTAGGAAGAAAAGTTTATATGAACATATGTCCTAAACGTCTTAACTTTTGAGATACACCGTGTTAAAATTTTCAAAAAATCAAAAAATTTCGAAAACACTTATTTTAATAAAAATTGTTTTACTGGATATAAACCTTATTTAAATAAGTATTTATTATTTTATATTACCTAGTTGCTAATTAAAAATTTTAAAACCAAATTTTTTAAACAAAAAGATCCAGCAATGCTTCTTTTATTGTCTAAAAATATGCAATTAAGTAGTTTTTTTAACTAAATAAGATACGAAAAACATTAAGAGACCTAAAAAAGTATTTTAAGTTGCTTAATCTAAAGACACAAAATTTTACATACCTTTACATAGTCACTGGCGTACCGTTTCTTTGTTGGAAATATTCCTCCAGTTGCGTCTCGAGACGCCACTGGACTTATTAAATGTAATTAGGTTGGTAAAAAATTACACCCTTAATGTCATTATTATTATTGCCAAATTAAAACAAAATTGGTTAAGGAATAGTTAGGATATTTAAAAAAAAATCTTTATTTTAACATTCTGTATCTCAAAAGTAAAGAAGTTTAGGACATATGTTTATATGAACTTTTCTTTTTAAATAAGCTAAGGAGTCATATCCTGTATTTTAAGCCATCAAATAAATTATACCCTGTATACTAAATATGCCGCAATGGTATTCAGATGCCAAACAAGTACCTAGTTTGAAGTTGGTAAAATATTGTCAAAGAAAAAAGCTGGTAAACCTCTATTACGCGTGAGTGGGGTATTTAAATAGGATTACAAATATTTTAATTTCCATGCACTAAAAGTATTGTAACTAATATAGAGCAGTTCTTAAGTCTTAATTAAAACGTATGTTTTTTGGATCAGTATATGTCTCTATACACGACCTGCTTTACTCTCGATATGACGTCAATTAATGTGACGAAACATTCAACACATTTGAAACCAACTATATGTCAGTATTATTAATAGACACCACTAATAAAATTAATATGGTAATTATATTTAAGATTGATTGGATAATTCGTTACCTGAAGCCAATTCTAACGATGACAAGAAGTGTAAGGGGGCATACACAGAGCAGGATTTAAATACAATTTTCATAATAATTTCGTGAAAATGAAAATACAAAACAAATATCAAACTCGTAGAGAGAAAAAAATACAGGGTGATACAGAATTTGTTAAGAAAATTAAAGGGCAAATTCTTCGTCAAATAATATTAAAAAAAATTATATAATTATGGAGCCGCAAATTTTTCGTTGTTAAGATACAGGGTGTTGAACTTTTCGAAAAACTTAAAATTTTAAAAACACCTATATAAGTAAATTTTTTTAGACTGGCTTTTAACTTTATTTAAATAGGTGTTTATTCTTGTTGCCACATAATTGCCAATAAAAAGTAATTAAATTAATTTTTAAAAGAAAAAATTCTCGTTGTGCGTCTTTTATGGTTTAAAAATATGCCATAAAGTGAATTATTTTTTTCTTTGAAACTAAACAAGATACAAAAAACATATAAAACATAAAAGCTTTATTTAAATTTACACACATATAAACAGTCAGTTGGGTAGCATTTTTTGAGTTTTAGTTTAGTTGCCGCTCGAGACGCCACTGAACTTATTAAATGTAATTCTGTTTACCAGCGAATAAATTTGACACGATGAGTGCTGACATCTAATTTAAACATATTTTAAATTTTTATTCCAGAGTGATATAAATGCGTTAATGTGGCAAATGTTGGTCCAAGTAGTCATGGGACAACAGTTACTTCCAAAAAAAGGAAGCTTTTCCTTACCTACATTTTTTAAACCTTTTTTACTTGTTTAAATTTAAAACCTGACCAAAAAATTGTTATCAACATTTTGTTTTCCAACCAGTTATACTTGAAACTTTAAGCAGCTGATAGCGTGGTGAGTAAAACTAATTCTCAATTAAATGTCAATCAGCGAATAAAGTGACACGGTAAGTACTGTCATCTGACTCCTAAATATTTTTTATTCTGCAGTTTTCTTATTTAATAGAGAAGTAAATTTTAATCCAAGTAGCCACAGAAAAATTGTCACTCGCTTTATGATGCGGGAAGGAAACATATCCGGATCCACGTTTTTATGAACTTACTTTAACATTTCAAGATGTTTTGCCTGCCTTTAAATTTCAATTACAACATGTTTTCTTCTTACTACCTATATTTAAAAGTTGGTCAGACTATGCCTATCAAGAAACTAGACAAGGCTGGAAATACGACAATGGCGAACTTAAAGCGGCTGATAGCTTGGTAGGTAAAACTATTTCACAATTAAATTTTAATCAGCAAATAACTTGACACTTTAAGTATCATCTTAGTTTTAAATATTTTTATGTTTTATTGAAGGGTTCCATTAATACAATAGAGTGTTTAATTTTTGTCTAAGTAGTCACAGAAAAATTGTCACTTCCACCATGAAAAAGAAGCATGTCCACGTTTTTAAGAACTATTCTTACATTTTTAGATGTAAAGCCTGCCCTTAAATTTTACTTAAAACATGTTTTCCTCTAACTAGCTATCTTTGAAACTTAGTTCGAGTCTGTCTTTCAAGAAACTAGACAAGGCTGAAAATACGACACTGGCGAACTTAAAGCGGCTGATAGCTTGGTAGGTAAAACTATTTTACAATTTAATTTGAATCAGCAAACTAATTGACACATTAAGTAGCATCTTAGTTTTAAATATTTTTATGTTTTATTGTAGAGTTCCAATAATACAACAGAGTGTTAAATTTTTGTCCAAGTAGTCACAGAAAAATTTCATCATTTCGCTGTTATCTTACTTTTAAATATATTTATGTTTTATTCTAGAGTTTCATAAATGCAATAGAGTGGTAAATTTTGGTCCAAGTAGTCACAGAAATTGTTACTTGCACCATAAAAAGAAAGCATGTCCAGATCCACTTTTTCATGAACCTATTCTTATTTTTAGATGTAGGGCACGACCTTAAGTTTTATTTACATGTTACCTTCTAACTAGCTATATTGGACACACATAGTCCATCTCTGCCTAGTAAGAAACTAGACAAGGCTAGTAATACGATACTAGCGAACTTAATGCGGCTGGTAGGGAAAACTAATTCACAGTTAAATGTCAATCAGCAAATAACCGTTGTTCTGAATGAAGTTCAACTACTCGACAACAGATGGCGCCACTACACTTACTTTCTAGATGATTCCAAAAATTTTCAGAACTTTGTGTCTCCGCCAATTTGTCAAGAATGAGTGATAATATTTTACATTTTTGCCACCCACAACCACCCACTTCCACCCACCCCGACCAAACTCCCTTACTCACAATGGGAGACCAAGGGGTATTTGTAACCCCGACGGGAAGTCGATCGGAGTTGCGGATGATAGCGAAAATCGTGGACACACGAACGTACATTAGCATTTTATATAATATACTAGCTATGATTCCCGGCTTCGCTCGGGAGTTTATATGAGACCCAAATAACCGTTGTTCTGAATGAAGTTCAACTACTCGACAACAGATGGCGCCACTACACATATTTTACATTTTCGCCACCCACAACCACCCACTTCTACCCACCCCGACCAAACTCCCTTACTCACAATGGGAGACCAAGGGGTATTTGTAACCCCGACGGGAAGTCGATCGGAGTTGCGGATGATAGCGAAAATCGTGGACACACGAACGTACATTAGCATTTTATATAATATATTAGATTAGATATTAGATATATATTAGATTTAGATTAGACTAGCTATGATTCCCGGCTTCGCTCGGGAGTTTATATGAGACCCAAATAACCGTTGTTCTAAATGAAGTTCAAACACTCGACAACAGATGGCGCCACTACACATATTTTACATTTTTGCCACCCACAACCACCCACTTCCACCCACCCCGACCAAACTCCCTTACTCACAATGGGAGACCAAGGGGTATTTGTAACCCCGACGGGAAGTCGATCGGAGTTGCGGATGATAGCGAAAATCGTGGACACACGAACGTACATTAGCATTTTATATAATATATTAGATTAGATTAGATTAACAAAACCTATTAAACATTTAATAACGTTTTTAAATATTTCAAAGAGGTATTAATTAATACATGTCCTAACTCTAACACCTAACAAGGTTAAAATGTAAGAAAAGCACTGTATTATCATTTTTAGATTAACATTTTTCACATTGCCATACATTTCAAATTGAAGGCGTTTGAAAGTGTACTGATGGTGACGTCACGCGTTCGACCGCTTCGGCTAAAAAATAGTGGGATCGTGGCTCTGTGTGTATAGTCGTGAGAGCCTGATCTTAAATTTTATTGACAACATGTTTTCTTCTAACTAGCTATATTTGAAACTTAGTCCGTCTCTGCCTATCAAGAAACTAGACAAGGCTAGAAATACGACACTAGCGAACTTAAAGCGGCTGATAGCGTGGTAGGTAAAACTAATTCACAATTAAATGTTAATCAGCGAATAAATTGACACGATAAGTGCTGGGTGATAGCTTGGATACCGGCCTAGGTAGCAAGCTTTTTCGTTTACAACTTAATTGGACTGCAAAAACTTAATTAGAGCCGAGGTGAAAGTAGAACAAGAAATTTCCGATTATTCCTGTTTAAACTAAGTGTAAAATATGTGTTGTAAGGATAATAGGTTGTCCCAATTTACAAATTAAAAATAGATATTCATTTATAAAGATACAAAAGGATTTTTTTATTATTAAAAGTATTTTGTAAAAATTAGTTCCAGTAGGTTACGGGCTTAATTTGAAATAAATAGCCTGACAAACACAAAAGAAGTGTCAAAGACTCAAGGTTATTAAAAAAATTAATGTTTTATAAATCGTGAGCAAATCCTAAGAGGGCCTATGTTTATTAGCTTTTTAAACATTTATGCAGGTTAGGTTTTGCAAAAATTGTAAAAACAGGAAATTTTGTGGTTTATTTTAAATATTTAAAGAATTTAATTTCAAAAAACAATTAAACATTAAATAATATAAAAAATTTAGGAAACAACCTTCTTTCTCGTTATTTAAAAAAATATTTTTTTATTTACACAATCAATAGTATATTATATACCTAGGGTAAGAAGTAAGCTATTATTTCCGAGCATGTTTATATTCTGAGGTGCGTAGCGCCGAGGAATATAATGTGCGAGGTTAATAATAGCTTTCTACCCGCGGTATATATAGAATCTTTTTATTGCTAACAATAAAATATTAGCAATTTTAATTTGGCATTCGTAGTTTCCTAAAATTTAGCATTTATCAAATGTTAATATAAAAATTGTTCTTATTAATAACCTAGGTTTTTATTAATATTATTCTTCTAGGGGAAAAATAATAGTTCTTGCTAGGAAAAGGGAGTAAATAATAGCAATTTGCCGAGTGGGCAGTAAAAAGAATATTTAATACTAAGTTGTTAAGCTTTTAGGCAATCTGTTTTTTAAACATTTATTTAATTAAGGCGCTCCTTGCATAAAACCCAGCGGTGATTTTTTTTAACTTATGCAAGCTGGGCCAGCAATAAATAAACTTAGTGATAATAACCCTTTCAAAACCTATTTTGGGGGTTTCTTTTGACGAGTTTATCACGAATATTCATATCGCCATTTATGAAAGCAGCGCCGAAACGCAACCTATTTATTTTGACATGTTTAGGGTGTCGAACTAGGTGAACGTGTCCTTTTTTGTTGGGCAAGTTTTCACAATTACAATGATTTACATGCAATTTTTAAACATTGTGGCGAAAATCGTTAGGGTTAGAGTCTTGACTCTCGCCCAGTCCGATACTCGAAACATATCAATTTTGAGCCTTGTGGTTTCATAACACTAAGCTTTAACATTTTTGGTACAATGAATGTAAAATATTGTGGTAAACCTGACAAAAAAGGTAAAGTCGATTTTCTAACATCATTTAGGGTTACTAGAATAATATTGGCGTCCAATCATGGCAACCTAGATTCAATAATTAAAATGGCTCTTAAAAAATTAAGTAGGCTTGATTTTTTATGTCATTTTTGACTTAAAATGGTCTTGGGAATTTAAAAATTATAAAATATACAAAGTGTTCTATTTAAAAAATTTAATATAAATTTACTTCCTGGTAAACTGAAAGTGACTGAAAAGTAAAGAATGGGCAAAAACGCTCCCCTTTTTATACCTTTTACCTATACCAAGACTCATTATGATATGCCTCGTAGTTAAGGAGTTATAGCCTGTCTAATAAATTCTTTGACATCCGGTTGAGGGTAAATAATTTCTTTAAACTTGTACAGTTTTTTATACCATTTTTAAATTCCTCTTTAAATTAAAACTCAGTTTTATAACCATATCCCAAAGTCAACAATTAACGAAAAATTTACTAATAAAGATGGAAAAAATAAAGTTAATGGTCAATGCTCCTTTTTGGCATAGTCTGTAATTATTATATTATTCCGAAACCACCTGCCGCCATTTATCGTAGTTTTTTAACCTTTAATATCCAAGACTGAAAGCCTTAATACTAACATACCATGGCGGGGTATCTTAGGCGAGGTAAGGGGGTAAGGGTATGTTAATAATTGATGGTAGTTGTTTGGGTACACGCCAAAAAAAATTAAAAATACAAAAAAACAAAAAAAAATTAAAGCAAATAATAGAGAACTAAAATTGACGTTTTGGTGGCAATTCTGCCACCGTTGTCAAGATAAATTGAATAAAAAAATAAAAAAATATAAATTACCTAATAATAGTTAGGTTTAGGATTTTAAAATTTTAGCTCTTTTATAGGAGATTCTGAAACCTTTGACAATAAATGTCAAATATGTTTGTTTAGTTATGGTGTCATAGTGTGATTTTTTAGTTTTAAACCGTTAAGTGTTAAGAAATAATTTTAAAAAGTAAAGAAAAAAAAATGAGCCACTCGAGCGATTTATTTTGTGGTACATGTGTTACCAAAATACCAATCTAAAAAGAGTAAATAAAACACTCCACAAATAAACATGGTACTAAAGTTTTTAAAAGCAGAAAAAGTTTCTAAACCAGCATATTTGACATTTTATGTCGAAGGTTTCAGAATCTCCTTAAGCAAAGGTAAAATTTTTAAATCTTTAAATCTTTAACCTAAATAATAGCTAATTTTTAATTTTTATTTAATTTTCTGACAACGATGGCACACTAGCCACCACAACGTAAATTTTCAGTTCTCTATTTCCGTGTTTTAATTTATTTTTTTGGTAATTTTAATTTATTTTTTGGCGTGTACCCAAATAACTACTATCAATTAAATGAACCCGTCAAACAATTCGGCACATATCTTCAATGTAAGGGTTTTTTTACACAGGACTTAAATACCTAAAGATTTATGCAAGTTTCGTATTTTAAGGATTTAGAAATAAAAAGTGGAAAGTTTAAGACTTTTCCAGTTGGTTCGCATAGGGATGCATTCGTGTGGAACCACGAGTTTCTCTGTTGGAAATTGCAAGCGTTTTGTGTGTTCTTTTTAGTTCCAAACCGGTTAATGTTAAAAAATAATTTTAAAAAGTTAAAAAAAAACAAAAATTAACCACTCTAGCAATTTATTTTAATTAGTTAATTTGTTACCACAATAACAAGCTGAAAAATAGTCAATAAAATACTGCACTACATATAAACATGGTACTAAACTTTTCAAATGCAAGGAAAAGTTTCCAGAAATAAACTGGAGATTCTATTGTGGCCAATGTATTTTCAAGATTTATTGTCAACAGGTTGTAGACCATTTATAATACATTATGCACATGTACTTCTGAATGCTCAAGAAATATATATACTATTGGTTTTTGTCTGTTGGTGGAAACCACACACAATTTCCTTATAAATATTGTACCGCTTGCCAAAAGAGAGAGCTTTTGTAAGATTGTCCTTTATTACTTTATATTTCCTTTAATTTTTTAGTAGGATTTGTCTATTTTTAATTTCACATCATCAATTAAATGATATTTTATTGTAGGTCCGGGAAGCTGGCAATGAAATATGGGCAAAAATTAATTAAAAAAAGCAAAAAAGCGCCAGAATTTGTTGCTAATTTATTAACCGATCATTAATCTCTCCGACTTTTGGTTTCTACTTAGTTGCTGACTCTATACATTTAGGTAAATGATTTTGTAGGTAGCAACAAATTTTTAACTCAAATTATATCCGTTAAAATCAGGTGTAAAGCTGGCTTAACCAATTTGTAAGTTAACCGATCTCCAATCTTCTTTCGGTTTCTACTTTGAGCAGCAACACATTTTAAGGCTAAATTTTACTTTAAAAAATCGAATGTAGATAAAATAGACATATCAATTTTTTTCTGCGGCAAGAAATTTGCAACAAATCAACTTATCGATACACCTTCTATAATGGCAATCTATATAGGGTGTCTGCTAATTAATGGTACACAGAAAAACCACAGATTCCTTTTACCAAAATATGAAGATTAAACCACACATACCAATATCCAAAAGTTGACAATAAGGAAAGTACAGGGTGTCAAAGGGTCAAAAAAACATATTTTAAATTTATTTTGGTAAATTTTGATATGATTTAAATATTTTAGTAAAACTTGGTATATAGGAGTTATTTGACATCTATTCAGACTTAATATTAATTTTATTTTCTAAACCACGGGAGGCGACTACACTCTATTTGTTTTTCTAATACATCCTACCTTTTTTGTGCTACAGTGTATGTACCATATAAATAAACCAGTAGTCTCATCAATGGTTTCAACACAAAAAAGGTGTACTTTTTAAGAATAGCTCCGAGCAACCGTTTTCAAGATATTTAAATTTAAAAAGAGTAAATAAAACCAAAAATGCCTTTAAAAACGTCATAACTATAACTGCCTCATGATAAACGAATAATTTAATGTATTCTTCCATAATAAACATTTTTGTTGCATTAAAACACTTAAATACAAATATCTTAAAAACGGTTGTTTAGAGCCATTTTTACAAAGTATACTTTTTTGTGTAGATGGCATAGGAGAGTTTACTGGTTTACTTAGATGGTACATACATAGTAGCACAAAAAATTTGGGACATTTTAGAGAAATTTAAATAGTGTAGTTAGCGCCCCTTTATTTACATAAAAATAATTTTTAGATCTACATAGATCATGTTAAATTACTCCTATATACCGAGTTTCACTAAAATATTTAAAACATATCAAAAATTATCAAAAAATCCAATATTTTTCTCACTTTGACACCCTGTATCTTTCTTATTATCAACTTTTGGATATAGATAGGTAGGGTTAAATCCTAATATTTTGACATAATGAATCTGTGATTTTTCTGCGTACCATTATTTAGCGGACAACCTGTATATATATTTTTAATACATGAAAATGCTATTTAATCAAATATGTAATCTTAAATATTACATAATTTACCAAAATTTAAAATTATTTTTAATTTTTCATAGCCTTGCCCATAATTTAAAGGCAACTCAACTCAGTGATTATTTAGTAAACAGATTGGTGAAACACTTTTAATTTAGAGATTAAACTATATTTACTACAAATTACAATGGTAAATATAATAAATAATTTTACCAATAATATACGCATTGCTTAAAAATGACAATAACAATAATTTTGGCTACATGAAATAAAGCGCCGTAATTGTCCTAAATGTTGTCAGTAAATATTTAAGGAAGACTTTTTCGAAACGAAGCAATTTATTTTTTCTTTTGTTACCTTTAATGTTCTATCTAATCTAATATGTTATGTCAAATTTGTTGAATATTTTGGTTGTTTTCTTTCTCAGTAAATGTTATTTTTAGGCCTATTTTCTTAAAAGTATGTAACGCTTTTACCAGTTTCTTATATATTATTACTTTTTGAATATTCAGGGTACCAAAGCAACACTAATTGGGTTTTAAATACGAAGAAAACATTTTTAGGCCACTACTTATTTATGTTTAAGAATATCGCTAAGAAATCTTTAGCAAACGATTAAAAAAATTGTGGCGTATAATTTAAATGGATTTTTTTTTACCAATATTAAAACATACCCATAATTATAATTAACTAAAAACTCAAAGTGAAAATACCATAATCAAAAGCAATAAACAAAACGTTGTGAACACTCTAGAAAAAAATATCGAAGCTACAAGTGGGTGATGGTTAGTTTAAAACTTTTATGGTTTGTGATATTAAAGTGTTTTGTATTTATTATGGTATTGTTTTGGTTTTATTTAGAATTTTACCATGTAGAAAATAATTTTGCTTTTTCAATGTTTTTTAATTTTTAAATTTAAACATTTTATATGCTATTCTTTATTATTTATACAACGTGTCCAAGATAAGAAGGGCCAGTAAGGGCATCTTGGAAATGGTAAGAGATACAAAGTTGGTTAAAAAAGAAAAAAGTTAAGGTTTTATGTGTCTAATAATATGTCGTTAAGATAGCTTTTAAATTCCGAGTATTTTCGAAGATGTCCTGAAAGAACCGAAAAATTAGATATTTGTTTTATTTTTTCCTGGTAATATTTAAAATCGGATTAAAAAAATACTTGCATTGCTACTTTTTCTGCCCTATCTAATGGTGGTATTTTATTTGAACTGGGAAGTTTTGTTTGCGTAGGACTATCAATAACTTAATTTTTTAAATACGGTCCTGATATTCTAATATTAAAGTATAAAAGCCTATTTTAATACAAATAAAATACATTGAGGTTTAGTCCTAATACGTACCTGTATTTTAAAAGCCTAATAAAATAATCAACTTTACATTTTAAATTATTAAATAACTTAAATAAACCAAGCAGAACTTAATAAAAACCCAATTTTTGTCCAATTTCCCAAAATTTATATTAAAGTAGGCTTTGAAATTATCATAATGAATTATCAGGAATGTATTTTTAAAAAAGTTTATGATGGTTCTGCGAAAACCAAACGTCGCAGTATAAATAAAATACCACCATTAGATAAAGCAGAAAAAGACGGCGATTCAAAAGTGCAATTTATTTTTAAATCCGAATTCAAATAAGACCAGGAAAAAATAAAACAAATTTCTAATTTTTCGGTCTTTTTCGGATAACTTTTCGGAAATACTTGGGATTTTAAAACTATTAAAACGGCATATTATTAGACACACAAACCTCAACTTTGTTCTTATTTAACCGACTTCGTATCTCGTTGCCATTTCCAAGATGCCCATACTGGCCCTCCTTATCTTGGACACGTTGTATATGCTCTGCGCACACAAATTTGTGTCGGTAATTACTTACTACCATAAATCTAAAAATAAGAAAAGACCCTAGTTAGCTGATTGTCAGTATCTTGTTTTAACCACAAACTAAAAACTGTTAAAATAATTTATTTTTATTCCTTTATAAACCATTATAAATTTCTTTAAATTATATAACTTAAAACACATTTTTTACCTGTAACTTTCAATTAAATAAAGTGCTATAATATCAAACATACAGAATCTCTATCAGCAAAAACAAATTTAGAATTAATTGCTGATATAGACAAACATCTAAATAACACTTCGCTTTAGATTCGTGCAGTAAATTTTCCGATAAAATGTCCTAAAAGAAATAAATTTATTACCTCACGCGAAATAATAATATAATATTGTTATAGCACCATCGAGAAGTCTGGCTGTCAAAAAGCCAATTTACATAAATTACTCTTTAAAAGCACTACGACTTGACGGCAAAAGTTTTTTGCAAGTTTTCATGAATCTGCAGTTTTTTCTTTAACAGTAAAAAGCTTAAGGGCTCTATTACATCCTCTTTAATAAAAACAAAATTACTTAGAAAATCATTGCTATGAACAAACAACGACTAATCATTTAAAAAAGCTGCTAGAATATTTTAAGTTTAAGAAGAAATTAAAGACAAATAATAAAAATAAAATTGTTAAAAAAATGTTACAAATATTATTTAATATAATTATTCTATAAAAAGGGGTTATTATGAGATTTGGTATCTACAGGGTGTTACAGAATGTTGAAAGGAAAATTGAAGAGAAGATGCTTCTGTTGCAAATGTAAAAAAATCAAATTAGGTATGCAAATTCCTCTTTCTCAAGATTAAGGGTATTAAGCTTGTAGCCAAGTTTTTATAAATATCCCAAATATCCATTACCCTATTTTGGTTTATTTTGGCAATGTTGTTTATAGAATCAATGGGGTAATTTATTACTTACCCAATTACATGTATGTCAATTATGCTTTAATTTAACTTTACATTTTTTATTGGTCTTTCTTAATAACTTAATCAGAGAAAGAAAAATTTTAACTTCTGTCTATGAGTTTTTACAACCTAATGGCTAGCTACACTTTTGATCCACTGTCCAAAAACTATCTAAATTAAGTGGATTAAAATAGTTTGA
Organism: Listronotus bonariensis; assembly: GCA_014170235.1. Taxonomy (NCBI): domain Eukaryota; kingdom Metazoa; phylum Arthropoda; class Insecta; order Coleoptera; family Curculionidae; genus Listronotus; species Listronotus bonariensis. The sequence continues at coordinate 8,406 of JACEGR010003821.1, read as the reverse complement.
CTAAAACCAATTTTGCATATTATTTCTGCGAAGTCCTTAAGGCATTTAAAATATCTAAGTTGTAGGAATTATTTTTGATTTTTGTATTGTATTTTATACAGCATGTCCACGGATAAACTTCACAATATACAACAAGCACATATGGACCATACATTAAAATGTTTAAAAAGTTTGTGTATGTCAAATACTTTTGCTTCTTGAAAAATCAAGATTCATGTTAAGAAATTTGTTTTTCCTGGTACAGCGGCTCTAAAAATACAAAAGTGTGAAATTGGACAAAGACAAAACTGCCTTTGTTTTTATTAATTTATCAAATGATAAATAAAAAGGTATTTAAAATTAAATAGGAATACCATATCTAAAATTTCACATAAAATAAGAACATTTTTTCTCGGGGTCATTTTTTTTTGTTTATGTTTTACACCGTTTTGCAGATTTTACATGTTTTTAATAAACCATTTATTTAATGTCGTTTTTAAATAAATTTAAAGGCAAAAAAGTAAAAATAAAGGTTAAAAGGTGTAAAACATAAATAAATAAAAATGTCATTTAAAAAATTTTATATTTTATAGGTAATTTTAGAAATGGGATTCTCAGTCAATTGTTAAAACCTTTCCTATTTAACATTTTGCTAAATTAATAAAATTTAAGGCAGATTTGCCTATATTTTATGTAGTTTTTGAAACTTGTGTACAAAACAAAACAAATTTCTTTACGATCAATTCTTTGTATTTTTAAGAATAGGCAGTTGCCATATACGACTTGAACATTGAACATTTTTGGCCCATGTGTCTCATTGTAAATCTATTCAAGAACATACTGTAGATACAGCCTTATTTGTCTTTTCAATCTGCATTTATTTATTTAAAAAAATAAAAGAGATAATAAAACAGTTTTATTATTGCTATGTATCGTAAAGTTAGTTTTCAATAAATTTCTAAATGGATTCTTAAAATTGACAGCTGCACCATATATCTACATAAACTCCCGCTATAAATTTTCTTAAACTCTTTCGGAGTTTAGAAAATGGTAAAAGGGCCATTTATCCCTGATTTATTTGTAAAAAATTGTTTTAATTATTTTTTAATGTTCATTTAAAATTTTTGTTTAATAATTTTAACTTTATATTTTATGTTTAAATTACAATAAAAACAGTAATACAAGCTATTTCTAAGACCTAGAGACTCTAGTTGTTTTTTGGCTGATGATTTGTTCTTTCAGGGTCTTATTTAACTCAAACCTGTTGAGCAATAACTTTTAAATGAAAAATAAGTTAAAAATTAAAAATAGCAAACTTTTATTCAAATGCGCTAAAAACATATTTTTAAATAATTATTTTATTATAAACCTATAAGGTCAATATATAAATTATATTAAACAAGAAATGTCTTTTTAAAATTTATCTGTGTAGATAAACAAATAAATTAAATACCTTGATCCTATGAATTTCTTTTTATTCATAACTAAGGACGCCACCTACATTACTTTAAAAATCTCTAAATTGTATTGTTGTGTAAAATCTAATTAAACCAGTTAATTTTCCCTTATGCTTTCCACACAACAAAAAAAAAGGTAAACTTTGTTAGAATGGCCCTAAGCCACAAGATATTTGCATTTAAGTAGTGAAGTGTAACCAAATAGTAAGTATACTAACAAATACATTAATCATTTCGTTTATTATAAGGCAGTTCAAGTTTTGTTTTCTTTTCACGGCATTTTGGGGTTGTACTAAATGGTTTGATTGCGAATATTTAAAAAATGGTTGCTCGGAGCGATTTTTAAAAAGTTTAGACTTTATTGTGTAGAAAGCATTAACAAGTTTATTCTTTTACTCGGATTGTAAATACAGGAAAGTTGCCACGTTTTACAAAAATTTAAAGTATTGTATATAGCGTCCTCTAATTAACACTTAAAAATTTACAATACATATGAATAGCTTATGTCAAAAAATCCCCAGATGCCAAGTTTCATTACAATATTAAAAACATATTAAATAATATTAAAATAGTTTAAGATTTTTTCTTTTAAACTTTGACACAGTTGTATCACAGTTAATATCAACTTTTATTTTAAGGTTAGTTTGATTAAATCGCAATATTTAAACTTTATATTGCGGGTTAAATTTTCGCTCATTACTTAGGAAGAATCCTGTATAATTTCTTGCACAATTAAAAGTCTATTATATTAAATAGAACGATTATTAACGGGACAACGACACAACACAAAAAGACAAAATGCAAATATAATATATTTGGGTATATTTGCCAATAAGCCAATTAGTTTTTTTGTCAAGAATCAAGCGATAATATCGAAATTTGATTTTGTTTTAGAAAACAATAGGTTTACCTTTTTTTAATTTAAAAAATTAATTATGAACGTAAGTCATTAAAATAATGACCTTACTGTTGTCTGATTTGGTCTAAAAATAAAAATTTAATTTTACAAACCATCAATTTTTGCAACATGATAACAATGCTTTATAGGTTTCATTAAGGTTTTTTTTACTAAAACCAATATCAACACAAAAGGAAATTTAAGGGAAAATTACAAAGATAAATGTGCTCCATCCTCGTTAATTTAAAAATAAGACCTTGCTTTACAATTCACATCACTCGTTTCTGTTCCAATTTTGAGAGTGGTCCATTATTGAGCCTTCAGATTTCAGGGGCCATTAAATAAATTACAAGCACTTATCCAGACATCAATCTGTGGTAATATAATTAGAATCCGGGAGAGGGAGCCTTGAGCCGTGTAAGAATGTGGTGTTTTCCTAAGACGGCTGGTAAGGTCTGGTCTGGAGATTTACAGGAAAAACATGTAATTTGATTGCCATGCTAAGCTATATGAAACGATGTTGTTTATTTTAGAAACCGTAAAATTCTAAAATGGGTCAAAGTAAAACTTTTAATGTTTTGTTGACTATAATTGGAAATATTTATATTTTGTTATTAATAAAAACATTTTGAATTAACTTTAGTACCTTTTTTTAAGTATTGTTAACTTCAGTAATATGTTGCTTTGCCAAAGAAGTTTAATGGAATAATTTTATTAAAATGTATATAATTTTAAACAAAACAATAAACAAATTATATACAGGCTTGGGCGGGTTCAGAACAAATGCTAAAAACTAAAGTGGGTAATTTCTTGTTTAAAATAAAGGGTACTTTGTTATATAAACAGAAACTAAAAATTAACACTCACAAAGATATAAAGTTTTATTTTTTAAAAAGAATAGATTTTTTTCCTAAAATACAAAGTTTTCTTAAATATAACATAAAGTCAATTAATTAAGGCAGTAAAACAGGCGGTTGTCGGGGATCCTTAATGGAAGCTCCGATTTAAATAAAAAATGTATTATCATTTTTGTTCTTTTATATTTTTTAAAATTAAAAACCTCTTAAATGGAGAAAATAGGTTGTATTTTTTAAACAATAAAAATGTCAGGGTGTCCACCAACTTTTTCGACAAACTTTAAGGGGTGATTTTTTGACCATAAATTAAAAATCAAAACTTTATATATACATATGTCCTAAACGTTTTATTTTTGGAACTACAGGATGTTAAAATTTTGGAAAAAAACGGCTTTTTACAATAACTTTTTATCAATACAGATATTTTAAGAAAATTGAGAAAACGTTATTAATGTACTAAAGGAAATTTTTTACCGAACAAGAAAAAAACTAATTTTTATCAGTGTCGTCCGTAAAGGGATTTACTGCAAATATTTTTAGAAAAAATAATTACGCCAAAGTATTAAAAATATATTTTTTACTTCGGATTTCCGTTAAGACTTTTTTATTCGATCCAATGTTTTTGCGTTTTTTCTCGACATGCTAAAATTACTATTTATTTAGTATAATATAGTAATCAAGTTAAGAATATTTAGTTTGTTTTACCAATCAATACATGAATTAAAATTAAAACATTATAAAATTGATTTATCTTTAGCGTTGAATATTTATTTTTATTTAAATAATATGTAAAAAAAAGAAATTATTTACTATAAAGTTAAATATTAGCAATAATAAATAACCGTCCAAAAAAATGTTTTGATTTAATTTACGCAAAAACCTTGGATCATATACAACAAAAAATTAGGAAAATTATTTTTTTTAAATATAAACAAAACTTTTAGTAAAGTTTTTATTATTTTAGAAGACACAGCGACGTGCATTTTTTTTGAAAAAATATTTACCGTATTTACCTCACGCACGACACTGTTTTTTTGTACGTCAAAAAAATCTTTTTATGCCTAAGGAACCTATTTTATTTTGTTTTTAAATATCTAAACTGGTATAAAAGTTATGATTATAAACGTTTTTTGGTTTTTGTTTTTAATTTAAACACTCTGTAGTTGCGAAAGTAGGACTTTTGAGACGCATCTTTATAATTTTTTTCAATTTTTTGATGAAGAATCGTCCCTTAAAGATTGTCAGAGAAGTTTTTGCACACACTGTATAAATAACATATATATTGTTTTAACAATATAAAAAAGTAAAAAGAAATATTTAAATCGAAGGTAATAGTAAGGACTTTTATCAAAAATCTTTTATCTAAAATGTTTTTTACAAACTATAAAAAAGTGTATTACATGCACAAAAATGTGTTTTTTTTTTAAATAAGTTAGTTTGTAATATATTTTTCTAATAATAAAAAAAAATGTGTAATTTGTATAATATGGCTCTAGTAAAACTAATTAATATTTTTTGCAGAAAAAACGTATATCTCTTAAATATTACCAGAGCTTACCTTTTAAGATTAAACATGTTATTTTATTCAAAAGTTTTTATTGCATTTCTTTACGCTTAATCTAGGTCATCTGGCAGTCTCGAAATGGCCTGCAAAAATGCTAACACAAATTATTTGGGTCAAAACACTACGGTCTAATGCAATGTGTCTTTGTATACTTTTCTGTTTTTTGACACCCCGTATCTCGCAAAGGATCAACTTTTTAACTTATGTAAATTAAGTTAAATTGCCGTATTTTGGAGCGAGGAATTTGTTGTAGCAATTGCTACATACGCTTTAGACAAAAACGGGTAGCCTAGACAAACGGTCAAGTTATACTAAAAAAAAATGTGGAATAACAGGTTATACCTGTAATATTTCAAATAGGGTTGCTCGTAGTTAATTTTTCTAAGTATATATTTTTGTTTAGAACATATGATACAAAAAATATATTATTTACAAACGCTATAATATACAGAGGCACAAAAATGTTATGACAATTTGAATAGAGGCAAAGAACTGCAGGTGGCTTTCTCGACATTTTACAACAAAAATATGAACAGAATATATTTTAAATGGTTAAAAGTTTCCAATACCTATATTTATAAAAAGTTTTTTATAATAAAAAGGATATTTAAAGATAACTAAAATAAAATAAAAACTTTAACTTTCTTTACTTGCAAACGATTAACTTCTTCACAAAGGTAAACTGTGTTTGAACGTTTTAATTTGGTCCAAGATATATGTGATAAAATTTTGTACAAATTTTTAGAGACACCCTGTATACCTTAACTTCTAACCCCATATTTATACAGAAAACCACTCATAATTTAAAACAGGGAATAACGTCTTTAAGTTTTTATTGTTTGTTTTGAAATACCCGTATAATAATAACGAAAATATGTTTCTTGTAAGAAGAAATTTCATTACTTCAAGCGGTATGATTTACGTGTTTTTATAATTTTTAAACTTTTTAAACACAATATGGAACTTTATATACTGGTTTAAAAAATCATTTAAAAACTTTAAACAGTCAATTTAGCTCTGTAATACAAAAAATAAAAGATCTGCGTAGATTTTTCCGACAAAATCCATAACGCAATTCAAAATGATTTTCTTTAAAATCATAAGTATTTGCGAGTTAATAAATTTCTGTTTATCTTCTTAAAATTGTAAAATTTTTAAAACAATTTTTAAAATAAACATTATGTTATTGTTTTGTTTTCTCGATGTCTAATAATTATGTTTACCACAAAGCGACCTCAATACTATCATAATTTTTATTTCCTTTCAAACAGACCAAGTCAGATAATGTTGTGGTGTATTTTACACTCCCAACACGTGAGATTGGAGTAAAGATATGGATATAGCCTTGGAAGTTAACATTCAACTGTATATCTTTTGATAAAATATTCAACAAGAGTGCTTTATTTTACTACTTTACGACTTCCCAGGGCCGTATTCTTTCTCGGCGGGTAAATAGTTAAAAACAAGGGAATAGACATTATTATATCATAATATGGAAAGCGCGACCTGCATTCAGACTTTGAATTGGCTGTATTTTGCGGCTGTATTTCTTTTTTGAATATTGTTATTTATTAATGGCTCCATTTTTATATTTCCTTGTTCAGAAGATGCCTATACACTTAATAATTTAGAAACATAAAAAAAATATTTTGTTTCTGCTATTTAATTAGACGCGTAAAAAATTCTACATTAATATACAGCGTGTCTTCGGAAGTTCTTAACAAATGGAAAACTTTTTATTATTAATTTTACGAAAAAAAGTGCCTCTTCATAAAAAGTCCTGCTTGAATGAAAAATATATTTCCACAAAAATATTTGAAGGTTCGATGTACAGGGTGGTTTAAAAATGACTTGTTTCCAAATTAAAATAACGGTTATTTTCTAACTACGGTATCAAACTTTAAAGGGTGATTTCTTATGTCATTTTATGAAGAAAAGTTAAAATAAACATATGTCCGAAGTTGCTTTGTTTCTGAGATACAGGGCCTTAAATATTTTTTAAAGGTCTGTTTGTTTTTAAATATCTTAAATACAAAGCCAGATACAAAAAATGTATTTTACTAAAAAGTTGTATTTTTAGTTGCTTTAAGTTTTTATATTTTTTTACTTTTAAGCAACTAAAAATTAAACTTTTAGTGAAGTACATTTTTTTGCATCTGGCTTCATATTTTAAATATTTAAAAACTAACAGACCTTTAAAAATATTTAACGCCCTGTATCACAGAAACGGACAACTCCGGACATGTTTCTAGGGACGTTTGAACATAAGAAATGACCCTTTAAAGTTTGGTACCATATTTAGGAAATAACTCTTATTTTAATTTGGAAACAAGTCATTTTTAAGCCACCCTGTACATCCAACTACAAATATTTTTGTGAAAATACTGTTTTTGATCAAGCAGAAGTTTTCCATTTGTTAAGAACTTCCGAAGTATAATAATTGATCGCATGGTGTATTTAATACACCAATAAAAAGTTGAGAGTTAAAAAGCTACTTTTCTGCTAAGATGTACAGGCTGGCGCCTTCTCGTGGACCTTGCAGGGTTCTATCAAAAACTTAAAGAGATAGAAGAAATCTAGTTGCACAATTTTGATTTCAATTTTAAATAAAAATGTATTAATTCTGGTTAACTTAATTCGTTTTGGAGATACAGGTTTTTTTTAATTTTGGTAATTTGGCTAGCCCTATAACTCGCTTAGTATTAAAGGTAGAAAAAAACATTTAAACAGATAAGTTTTAGAAATTTCTACTTAGATTTTAGCGGCGTACCTCTATTATATACGGAGAGTCCCATTAAAAAAGGAACAACTTTGTGTTACACCTTTAAAATAATAGTTAATGGAAAAAAATAAGGTTCACAACCGCATTGTACGTAAAAATCCTCAAAACTTTTCAGTTTACGATTTTTTTCTCTCCTATATCAAGCAAGTTACAAGTGCCTGGAGAAAATTTAAAAAACCCCTGTATTTCCAAAACAAATTAAGTAAGACATAATTTAGTTTTACCATAAAATTTGTTTTTAAAATTAAAATCGAGATTATGCAATCAGATTTGTTTTTATCTCTCCTAATTTTTGTCATACCCTACAAGGTCAACGAAAAGGCATCAATCTGTACAAGATATACCGTGTTGATTACTAATTATGCTTTTTTAAATTGTTTATCCGGTAAATTAATAATATTAAATTATACAACAAATAAATACAAACAAATCAAAATAATTTGGTAGACTTTAATGCATATGTACCTATTTTTTGTTTTAATATCTCTTAGTTCTGTTATTGGACTACAAAATACTTTTATTATAATAAATGATTATGCAGTTATATTGTTGTGTTAAAAAAATCTTTTTTTTTTTTATTTACATGTGGCATAATGACCTATGTAAAAATTACTATTTTTAGCTGTATTGTGTTCGCAATATTGTTCTTCATTTTCTACCGATGCATTATCATGGTTACTGTGACAAAATTATTTTTCCTTTAAATCGCTCTTTAGTTTATTTTAATTTCTAAGAGTAGTAATTCGAAGTCACAATTGTCTATTACTTAAAAACAGGCAAGTTTCTTGTCGGTAACTTTTTGGTATTCTTTACTGGTCTTTGCGTAAAAGGCAAAGTTAAATCATAAATTGTATTTTTTTAAATAACTT